>JARHVA010003609.1:1025000-1180000 GCA_037957365.1 Torreya grandis
GGTGAATAATTGCTCAATTTTTGTCTTGAACTGATAAATAATGTTTTTTTACCTCATTCATGACTTCATCAAGTGCATATTATGGTTGTTGGTCTTATTTAAGTGTATTTCACTTACCTTGACATGTTATCCTTCCTAGTGCCTTGTGTATTTTGAAACCTTTCTTTTATAGGTCATCAAGAAGTGTCTAATGTGGATTTTAGGTATAGTGAGTTTCTTATTCATTAGTGTTTATATAATACCTATTTTCTAAGTCTTTTAGCCTAAGCTCTCTTCAAGACCCCATGCTTGAAGCATTGATGTAGAAGATAAGTGTTTAATTGGATGAAGTGTATGTGTAGGCTTCTCTTTGGTTCCAAGTGTATTTTAAGTAGTGTGAGTAGAACATATATTTGGTGTATCACCTCCCCTATATTATATTTATTTTCAATTATCCTTCTCCCTTTTCACCCCCCAAAAATTAGTAGTAGGTTTGATTTATAGTGGTACATCAAGGGAACTAGCCCTAATCTAGAGGCTCATCTCAAATTTGGGTCACCCACAACCCTAAGCTATTTCCATTGTGCAAATTTAATGAGGAGAGACTTTTCATCTCTTTAAGGGGTGAAATTTCAAGAGATAACAAGAATAATTCATAGAAATTTGGTTTAGGGAGAATATTGGTAGTAAGACCAATTCATGGATTCCAATGAGAATGGAGAGTAAGCTCTAGTGGTTTAAGGAGTATTTACTCCCCTCCTATCAAATTAGGATGAAGTGATGATGTAATTTAATGAGGATTGACAACCTCAAGGAGAGATCTTCACTAATTTTCTAGTTGAAGACACTTTTGTGCTAAATCAAGAAGCCTCTATCACAAACAATACAAGGGCTAGGAGGAAGGCTATATGATGTGGTAGTAGCATGCCCATAGGCTCATCTAATCTTACTTCAAGGTAATAAGACATAGCTACAAGTGTGATAGTTTAAAAAACTTTTACATCTTCATCAAGTCAAAATATAGTAAGGTCTATTCCTATTCCTCAAATTTCAAGTAATCCTCTACCTACAAGAGCCCAAGAGAAAGTAGGTATGGATTATTTAATCATTTTAGATTATTTAAATAACAATAAAATATCCATTTATCTTTGGGATTTTCTTCATATGCTTGGTTAAAAATAACTCCATAAAAAGTAATTATCTGCTATCCTTACTAGTGTCTTACCCTAAAATTAAAGTCATGGCCATGTTTCTCTTGAAAATTCTCCTAGTACCATTTTTTAACCATCTACTAGGGATGAGAAACCTCCACCATTTTTTTCACACTCATTATAGGTAACAAGCTAGTACACAATTGCATAGTAGATAGTGAAACTTATAGTTCTATCATGCCAAAAGTTGTAGCTGACAAGTTGGGCTTGAATATGAGTCACATAGAAAAGGGTTATTTAAATTATATGGTAAACCTAGTAAGATAGTAGGACTAATAAAAGGATTGAAAGTTTTATTTCGTGATTGTCCTAGTTTTCCTATCTTGCAAGATAGTTATGATTGATCTCCTATCCCCCTTTACAATCTGCCTATCAAGGGACTTCACAACCAAGATAGGTGGCTATCTCTCAGCTAACTAGTATTTATTAACCTTTAAAACAAGGTAAGGGGACTATATGATAATTATTACATAATCCATTTCAATATTGCATATTGAGACTTACATTGAGATAAGTTATAATCTAAATTATGTGGCCCATGAAGAAAAGGAATCTATTGTAGATGATGGCACTTCTTCCAAGCTTGAGGGTATTTCAAATTTGTTTATTGATGAATATGGGAATAAAATTATGAGCATTATCCCTATGATTTTGTAGAATAAACTGATTTAGGAGTGTATTTATACATGAATAACGAGTACCAACACCTCTACTTTGCAAGGAAGAGGGTGAAGATGATGATCTGTGGAAGATGTTTTTTGATGGTTTAAGAAATAAAGTTGCTACAAGGGCTGGTGTTATGTTTTTATCCCCATCTAAACAATAGTATTATGCTTCATATATATTTAATTTTATTTGTACTTATAATGTGGCTAAGTATGAAGGTTTAATTTATGGCCTTCAATGGGCAAGGAGGAAATGAATCAAGAACTTGTAAGTATATGGAGACAATGAAATGGTTGTGAATAATGTGAGAAATTTGGTTGTTAACAATAACCCTTTACTTAAGGGATTTACTTGACGACTTAAATTCATTCAATATACAATCAATCCCAAGGGAGTAGAATAGTCATGTTGATAGGCTAACTATCATAAGAGCTCAATTTGATACTCCAACTGCCATAAAAGAGGAGGGAAAATAGTCTCATATTAAGGTCATTATATAACCTTATATACTTAATAAGGAAGTGTCTTGTTGAGTGTTTGATAGTGACAATACATTACATGCTTCTTACAAAATGAGGTTGAGTTTTTTTAAGGAATCAAAAGAGGTTCCAAGAATAATTAGGTGATTAGATTATGTAACTAAGAACCAATAAGATGCCTAAGATTTTGGTGACCTTAGAAAGTATCTTCAATGAGAATTATTAAAATAAGAAGGAGAAAGTGAGTATGTCTAAAAAAGAGGAGAATTATGAAAGAGTCTTGATCTTCAAGGACAAAATACTCAAACTAGGTAAGGTATGTTCTACATTAGAGAAGCAAGCATTCATTGAGATATGTAGAGATTTTCATGATGTATTTGTTTGGGAATATAATTACCTCAAAGGATTTGATACCAACTTATCACACCATACCATTGAGTTGGAACCTAGAGTTAAACTAGTTTGATAGAATCAAATACCCATCAACCTTAATGTTGAGAAACTCATGAGGTTAGAGCCTACCAAATTACTTGAATATAAGATAATATTTCCCATCAAGAATTCAACATGGGGAGCTAAATTTATGCCTATTATAAATAATAATGGGGAGATAATACTTTGTGTAGACTTTACAGATCTTAATAGAGTGACACTCAAAGATCACTATCGTCTACCCTCAATCGAGTAGATTTTGTAAATGGTTTTAGGTTCTCAAAAATTTTCTCTTATAAATGGATATTCAATCTATAATCAGATTTTAATTAGTGATGATGATCAATTTAAGATAGCCTTCACTACTAAATGGGGTAATTTTACTTATAGGAATATTCCCTTTGGTCTATCTAATGATAGTACCACATTTTAAAGAGTAATAGACATAGATTTCAAAGGTTTATATAGATGATATAACAATGTTTTATAAATATGATAATGAACACATACAACACTTGAGATAAGTGTTTGAAATATGTAGGCAATATGGAGTATCCTTTATCCAAAGAAGTGTATCTTTGCTGCTCATGAAGGCAAGCTCTTAAGACATCATTTCTAAGGATGGTTTGATTATTGATCCTAATAGGATAGAGGCTATTCTAGTATTATCATTACCATTGCATAAGAAAGGTCTTAAAATTTCCTAGGTAGGATAAATTTTGTAAGGAGGTTCATACTTAGTTTTGCATCACTGGTGAAACCTATCACAACTATGCTCAAGAAGAACCAAGTATTTTTCTAGACCAAAGAGGGTAAGAATAGTTTTGAATCCATAAAGAAAGTAATTTTAGAAGCTCCTACTCTTGTTAATCCTAACTATACTAAATACTTCATGTTGTATTCATTTGCTAACCTTCATACTATATGAACCATGCTGATGCAAAAGAGTGATGCAGGTGTGGAGTAGCTAATTGCATTCTTTAGTCAAGGTTTAGAAGATTATGAATTCAAGTACACCTTTGTAGAGAAATAAGTCCTTGATGTTGTAAGGTGACTAAATAAGTTTAGACATATGGTTTCAAATAATAAGATTTATGTTATGGTCTCTAATCCTAGCACCAAAGAGTTTATTTTGAGCAAAGATTTTAGTGAAAAGAGGGCAGGGTGAATCACTAAGGTAATGACATATGATGTTGATATCAAAGTGAAAAATTGATAAGGGTTAAATCCCTTTGTGAACATCTAGCTTAAAATCTCCATGAGTCAAAGGAAGAGGCTTTAGTCAATCATGATTGTTCCCAATCAGCTAGTTCATTGCCTCCACAAAATTGGACACAAGATGTGATCAAATTTGTTCAAAATGGTGAGTATACTAATAATATGAGTAGATCACAAAGGAGATATTTTATATTTCAATCTATTCCCTTTTATCTTGTGGATGGTGTGATTTTTAGGAGGTACATCAATGTTAGGATATTGAGATGCATTGATAATGATTAGTTTGGGGTGTTGATCAAGAAGTTTCATGATGGGACAACAAGAGGTCATTTATCTCCAAGAACCAAAGCTACCAAGATCATCAGTGATGTATATTATTGGCCTAGCCTCTTTAAGGATTGCCATGCTTGGGTGAGAAGGTGTGGACAAAGTGATTTCTTTATAGGAAAATAGAAGCTTTTAACTCTTCTTTTGAATCCTATCCAAGTTGATCAACCTTTCATGGAATGGGGTCTTAATTTCATTGGCATGATAAATCCCCCATCTAGTTTTGGTCATAAATGGATACTCAAAACAATTGACTATTTTAAAATATGGGTTGAGGTAGTAACATTGAAGGAAGCTAATGAGAATGCTATCTTGATGTTTTATGAGATCATCATAATAAGGTTTGTCATTCACTATTATTTCAGATAATGCTCTTATTTTTATGGGTGCTAAGATAGCTGATTGAGGAAATAGTAATGGTATATTCTTGAGCACTTCATCTAACTATTATCCTCAAGGTAATGGGTTGGTTCAATCCACTAACAAGAATCTGATCAAATCATCAATAGAACCTTAGAGAATAGCCAAACAACTTGGTATACCAAATTGAAGATAGCCTTATGGGATGATAGGATAACTCCCAAGTGGTCAACAAGGAATTATCCTTTTGTGATTGTTTATGGAAGGGAAGCCATGTTATCTATCTCTCAAGAAATGCTTACCTTAGAGTTAGCATATCAACTAGATTTTCTTGAGAATACCCCAATGGAGATGAGATTGATATAATTAATGGAGTTTCAAGAGACTAGAGATAAATCTCATCAAGTTATGGAGCATCACCAAGTACTAATGAAGAGGTATTTTTACAAGAAGGCAAATCTAAGATCTTTTCAATAAGGTGACATAGTATTGAAATGGGATGAAGATAGATAAAAACTAGGGAGACATACCAAATTTGATACCCTATAGAGTGGACCATATGTCATCATCAAGTTCAAGCAAAGCAACTCTTTTTAGTTAGTAAAGATGAATGGAGAAGAATTATCTATCCCTATGATTAGGATACACTTGAAACCCTACTATTGAGAACTGAAGGTCAGATTTGTAAATATTAGATTATGTGTGTGTTTCCTTTCTTGTTGCGTTGTATTCCCATAAGTGCTTGTGAAGCACATGTGTGTTTCTATTTTGTATCTTGTTCTTGTTATTTTATATCATTGTTGTGTGTTTTTAAGAGGGAATTTTATATGTCAAACCTATATACGTGTGAATCCATATCCTAATGGATAGGATTAGGCAACTAGTCATGGCATAGCAAGCATGCCACCTTTGGAAAATTGCCAAAGATGTTGACTATTTTTTACCATAGGCCAAAATGTGTCAACCACCTATAGTTAAAATCTTGTATAAGGGCTTTTTATAATGTCATAGGGTATGTTTTTGCTCATTTAATGTCATTTCATATGCCATTATAGCTTTGGTCATCATAGTCTAACTTAGTCTTTGTGTCATTTAGTGTTTTAAGGGTCATTTTAGAGTCATATATGCAAGTGGCAGGATTTCATGGTGTTTGAGTAGTTGCAAGAACAATTATAGAAAATCCTAGCTTACACTTAGGAAATATTTCAATTTTTAGTTAAGTGTTAGATTTCTTTCAAAAAAAATTTCCACAAAAAAATTACAATGCATAATTCTCTCAAAGAAATTATTCTAGTTTATTTGGCTAAGTGTGGAAATTATTTTAGGAAAATTATCCCAAAGGCAAAAGATTAAGGACACAAATCTTTTAATAAAATTGTTTGAGACAATTTCCCCAAGGGCATATTTATTTTAGATAAAATGTCTAAGACAATCTTTCTGAAGACACATTTTAGTCAGACAAAATGTCCAAAACAAAAGGTCCCTGTCAAAAGCTTGAAGATATTTCCACCAAGAAAAATGTCCATAGAAATATTCCTAATGTAGAGATATAATAAAATTGAATGGTTTTCAATAAATTATTTTTCCAAGAAGTTAAAATTGATTCAATTAGGATCTCATAATGTTCATAAGCTCATAGGGACATGGACTAGATTGACCAAATCTTGAAAAATCATCAAGACCTTGAAAGATTGAATCAAAATGACTTGGGAAAGTTTAAGGACCATACCATCATTATGATGTCATGAATAACCACACTAGTCAGCTTATTTGTGCATTTTATAAATGCACCTCAAAAATCCTCACTAGCCAAAGGATTACAGTGCCATGGATCTCTTCATGCAAAGAATATGCTCCACATGTTTCATGTTTGCATGTGTTTTCTATCTCAATTTATGGAGTTTCAAAAGTTGGTCACATAGAGAAAGATGTTCATGCAAGTGTCAAATTTGAACCTCGATAAATAGCCATTTAGATTCAAATGATCAATGGCAGGCATTTGGATGTCATGCAAAACACATAGGTCAACTCACTTGAACATTTTGTAAACACACTTGGAAATCTCTTAGATTCAATAAATCAAGTGGGCATAATACTTTTAGTATCAATAACATTTCTTGTAAATTTTTTGCTTCCATGACCTTTTCGCTTTTAGATCCAAGATTTCAATGTTGTTAAAATAATGGGAGATGTTTGCACAAAATTTAACTTTAAGCTATAGAAAAAACCATTAGGGTTTTAAACCTGATGGTTGCATGGATGTCAATGATGGTATTTTGGATGTCAAATGATGGTTATATAGATGTAAAATTTAGACCATGGTAAATAGCCATTTTTTCAAATGCAATTAGATCTAACATTTGGCATTCATTCATATTGATGATCTAATGACATGAGCTTGACTGGTAAGAAAGTGGACCCAATGAGATCAAAGGCTCATGTTTCTTCATACATCTTGATCTGATAGAGTGAGATGAGTCAAAATGGCTAAGGATATTGAGAGGCCACCACATGGCATAAACACGTAAAGTAATAGACTAACAATTGGATCTTGAGATTAGTGCATGATTGACAAGTGGCATGAGAATGTTTAAGATGGTAGGGGATCAATGGAGCACATTTAATCATTCAAATTAAGATCAACAGAGTGATCAAGGTCAAAGATTCAAGATATGATAGTAAGGATCTATGAAGCCAATGGGAGTAAAGACAACTAAGAGCATTTTGATTGGTTTGAGTTAGTTTTTGATGGATAAAGTTGAACCAAAGGAGAAATTTTTGACCAAGACAAATAAGGTCTTTTAGGGTCATCTTGCCACCATTAAAGATCATTCAAACACCATGGAATGGGCATATCCATGCAACAAAGGTGATTGAGAACATAAAGGGATGCCATTAAAGATAAATATGAACCTCTAGTTTGACATTTTAGAGCTTGTAGGGTTCATTATATGACTATGTTCACCATTTTTAAAGGGTCCATGTATATGGTGAATCTTTAGTTCCTATAATGACATAATGGGTCTATTTGGACCTATTTTCATCTATAAAATGGGTAATGTAGTTTATAGGTCTACATCAATATGATGACTATATGAAAACCAATGGTCTGAGATTGGTTTTCCATCTATAGTGGGCCTATGAACATGGGGATGAGTTCAAGCATGACCCATTTTGAATAAGAGATAACATTTCAAAGGATTCATTGAAGGCATACACATAAACCCTAATAGTTTTATTTCTAGGAACAACTATATGAAAAGGACCCTTCTCTCCAATTTTGCATGCCACGATGATCAAGTGAAGATTAGTTAACACCGATATAAAACTCTATAAAATTGATCTGATGGTTGTAACTACATTGATGTCAAAATCCATCTTGAAATAACTTGATCCTATTATTGTAATTGTTAGGGAGCATCACAAGGGAATAATGTAACTATGAAATAGACTAAAGTGACTTAGATCAATTAGGAAGCTTGAATGAGCATAAATGTTGAGGCTTTTTTAACTATGATTAAAATGGAGTTGTGCTTATTTGATTCCTTTTTTAGTATAAATATAGCATTTGAGCTATTGTTAAGCATCCCTCAGGCTAGTATGACTAGACTCTACCAAAAATTGTATTCTGCACCTTTTGGAGTAATGAATAGAGAATTCTATAGTTTTTTACTAATATGTGCTTAGTTTTTTTTATTTGTTTGATATGCAAAAATGGTTGTCATCTTCACTTTGTAAGTCCAATTTCAACCTAAATGATAATACACTTTTCTTGTAGGTTATCTAACATGTCTTAAGGTTGATGTCTTAGGTGTAGAGTGGATGGTTGACTATAAGTGATTTAAATCAAGCCTTACCCTCATTTCCCTCTAGCTTAAGTCCATCAAATCAACCTCTAGGTGAGAGACTATTGCTTGGAAACCATTGTAGACATTACATTAGTTCTATTCATATTCTATTATTATGTTAATGAGTTCAATCTTGAGAGTGGATATTTGAATATTTGGTGCATCACCTCCTTTAGAATAGGTCCAATTCATGCATTCTCTAACTCTTTTCCCTATAAGTAATCAATTGGTATAGATAAGAGCATTTCAAGATACATTCAAGGAGATAGCCCTTAAATCCAGAGGATCATTTCCAATATAGGTACACCCACATACTTGGAAATTTTCCCATGTTTCCCAATTATATAAAAATCTTAAACAACTTCTTCTAGGGTGTAAGATTCAGTGACAACAGTTGCACTAGTGGAAAAGGATCTAGTGTGACCCTATATGACCTAGAGAAGTCATGCCCCATAAGGATAAAGACTATTGTAATTAGTTTTATAAGAGTCTTTAAGGAAAATATGGATGTTTTAGCGATGTTCTAAGTAGTATAAATATAATTTAGAATAATAAATACTCTAGTAAAGATTGTAAGGTAGTATAATGAAGAGTAAGGATGTGAATTTTAAACATTTTCAAGATCTTAATGATTAAATTAACGTGCCTAAAATTTAAAATGTACCATGTAAGATAAGTGAAGTAAAAAAAGAATAACATGATGGATAAAATTAAAAACAAAATCTCTCAAGAATGATAACTCAAACTTAGTAATTTTGCTAAAATGTGATGTAGGAAAGCATGATCACCTAGTGACATGTCTATGATGACAATGAGATGTTGTGAAAAGAAAATGATGATGGGTTTTTTTTTGAAGAATTTAAGGTCTTTAACTATAACCCATAGACTTAAATCTAAGTATCACTAGTAGATAATAATGTAATATAGACATGATCAAGGATGTGATTAGTTAAAAGTAATATCCATCAAAGGGATAATAGGAAATATATGATGTAAATAAGGAATGCAAGGCACCATACAAGTGATGTGAGAATCCTTATTAGGAATGAGACATTATATATAAGTGAAAAAGGCTAATTACTATTGACATCAAAGACCTAGGACACTCCAACTTATCAACACAAAGCTTGGGATAACAAATCAAGTACACAAATCATTTTGTGAAGGATATATGCATGAAATTGAAATGATCCTACCTTCTTAAAACATTTTCTTTGCTCATCATAACCCATTACAAAGATTTTTATTTACTATAAATATTGGGTATCTGTATGAGAATATATGTGGAACTAAAATGTATGAAGATATAATGAGACATCATATCCCTATCTACTAGCCTACCACACCCTAATGGACCTTGGATCTATCATGAGGAAAACTATGGATTTTTAGCTTTGACTAAGATTGGATATGTGAAAAAAAAGATCACTTTTTTTTGGTGTGATCTATTTTTTGTGATATAGTTTGCCATTTGATTTTATTTTTATTGTAGTTCTTTTGGATTTTTTGTTCCTCTTCCATATGGATTCAAAAACCAAACATGGATGAAATAGGTAGATAAAATAAGAGAGATTACACTTGGCCACTAGACAGGGTAACTTAAATACAATGATGCCTAAATACTCATAAAATTACCCAACATGTGTGTAATCTCATAACTGACTATATGTGCCTCAAGTAAAAGGAAATAAGGGATATATGGGGATCATGGAAGGTTCATCCATGTTATAAAAATGATATAATGAGGAATATACATATAGATAATCACAAGGAGGAAAAAATTCTTAAAAAGGGATGGTGTTATGATATGCTAGTCATGTGATTAGGGAATTTGTAATAACTTACAAGGGATCTAACACAAGCACTGGTGAAAAATAAAAAATATCCAAAAAGAGGGGGAGAGTAAATAATCATTCCAAAAGAGGAGAAAATAATTATAGGTCAAATAATCACAATGAGGCTAAGGCAAAAATGAAATAAATGTGATAGTAATGAAAAAACCTAAGGTGATACTTAAGCTCTAAAAAATAAACAAAGGCGAAAAGTAAAAAATACCAAAGAACCAAAAAGGAAATAATGGTTTAAGTAAAAATGATATCAAACCCAAATTTTGATACCCAAGATCCAAAAGGGAATCTAAAGTTGAAAGTAAAAAAATACCAAAGAACCAAAAATTAAATAATGTTATAAGTAAATATTTGTAGGTGATATTTAATGATTATATAAAACCTCACTCTTTTACACTTGTAAAACTCAAACCTTGGTTGTTCCTCTCAGTTCTTGACCTTTAACACTTACACAAGTATTGCATCTACTTTATCTTATACCCATTGGCCTAGCTCTTTATTTGACTAGTCTTATATTGATGACCTAGGCCTTCTATCTTACCCAAAATGCTTAAAATGTATTTATATTATGCTTATAGAAGTTATAATTTGTAACTAATTTCTTGCTCCCTAGACAATAATGTCCATGATAGATACTAGCATTGACATTAGTGTTCTGACCTAACATAAGTGTCCAGTTCCCTAAAGTTATCTATTTTGCAAATGAAAAATATCCTAATAGTTGTCCTAAGTGATTTAATGTGAGTTAATTATCCAAATTTATTGATATAAATACAATATCAACCCTAATTTATTGCTCACCTAGAAACATGGGAACAATACCTAGTATTCATACCAAAGAACATTCAAAGAAAATTCACTTGAATAAAGTTTACCTATTTACAATATCATTTATAGGAACAACACATATGCAAGTACAAAGTACTAAAATATCTTCCCAAGATATTGATTTTTCAAGTTACAAGATAGGTCACTTTTGTACTTGATTTGTGCATATTAAATGGTTCACACACAACCCAACATGTAAGGGAAAACTACATCAATCTAAGGTCCTCTTTAGAGTATTAGGTATGTAGGTAGTGATCACTAACAAAGGGGTATTTGGGGTTAGCTCAAAAATATGTGACCACTAACCATTTTATCCTAAGGTCACCATGAAGATGAATAACTAGGTTTTTATAAATTCTCAAGGAAAAATAGTCCATGACCTAGATTTGAATGCACCAAAGTGAAAGTAAAGTCAAATACAGAAGCACTATGTGGTTGCATCATTTTTCCATTAGGTATTTCATAAATGACACTTACATCAAACCCAAAAAATAATGTCGATAGAACCATCCTAAGCTAACATTAGTGTCCATGGCTCTAGAAGTGTCTAATCCAAAATCAAGTGATTATTTTAGAATCTTCTTTTGGTATACTTCCTACCTATTCTAGATCCAACACTATGTTAGCATTAGAACCAATTAAGTATATTCATTATTTATCATTTCCACACAAAATAATTTTAATTTCTATATTTATCCTATTATCAGTATAAAAAATTTAGTGTATGTTTATATTTGAGTTTGGCATCTAATTTACTGGCTATAGATTTGATTATCACCCTTGTGCATTGTCATTTCTATATACCCCTTTAATAAGCTTCTAGATAACCCTATCCTAGATTAAACCTTCATTTTATGGTTAATTGATAATCATCCTAAAATAGGTATAAAATAAATGAAATGTAGAAAATAAAATAAACATGAGATAAAATAATAAGCAAAATCTATGTTAATGTTTATATCGAAGAAAAACATGTGAAATAGAAGCATATGTGTCTTGAAAAGTTTCTTGAGGCTGAAGTTATTTTTTTGTAATATGTGAAAGGATATTGATTACTACCTCATGGTAAGAATGATGGATCAATAATCCAATAAAATAAGGATGGAGATCATAAGATGCCCCAAAAGCATAAAAAATATCAAGGATGGGCAACACAAGATGCCCCAAAATGTGTGATAATGAGAAAATAGGCATTAGAGATAAACTTGGGATAGAAAAGGCTAGGATTTATGTCTAAATATGTTTAAATTTGTTTTAAAATAGGAAATGTGGCATCTAGGGAAATATCAAGATATTTATGAGGGGATAGAAAATTATAATTTATGATATCATCCAAGATGATATAATCTCGATAAATAAGACAAAAAGGAACTATATCAACTAGACTAATTTAGGTTGCTGATGATATAGGAATAAAATGGATTATATCATCAAGGTCAATATAGTCTAATAAAACATGATTTAACTAGACTATATCATCCAAATCAATATAGTTAGATGAAGTATGACTTAAATGCACTATATCAACCAAGTCGTTATAAATAGAAGAGTTAAACTGTATCAACACATTTTGGGTCATATACAATTCATTAGGGTGAAATAAAGAGAAATTTATTGATCCATGTATTATCATGGCTGATGTGGTTAGCTGGAGAAAATAGAACTATATTGGTATAGTCTAAGTTATGGTCGATGCAATTAACTATAGGTGGTTGGCACTGAATAATATTGAGCTAGTTGATACTATTATAAATAATTGATTTTATATACACTTTTGTGGAATATTATGATGCCCATCATCATTATATTATCTTCTTGGTCTCTCATCATTGCCATGAGGTAGTAATCAATAACCTTTTACATCTTATAAATAAATGAATTTAACTTCAATAAATTTTTTGAGACACATACACTCGTATTTCATATGATCTTATTTGCTATCGATATTAACATTGATTTTTATTATTGTTTTATCTCATGTTTCTTTTCATTTATACATTTTACTTACTATCCCCTCTTTTAGGATGATGATTTTACTTACAACATTATTTTTTTTCTATTATTTGGTATTTTTACATTCAAACTTTGTTTTCCTTGAGGATCTTAGGTATCACCTTTAGGTTTTATATCATTTTACTTACACCATTATTTCCTTTTTGGTCCTTTTTTCTTCTTATAGTTGACCTTAGATCCACCTAAGGATCTTAGGTATCATCTTTGTGTTTTTCATTGCTATCACATTATCACATTTTTTTTTATCATGTTTGCCTTGATTTCCTTGTTATTATTTGGCCCTTATTTAATTTCCCCTATTTTTGTATGATTATTTATTTTCCCCTATTTTAGGATGAAAATTTACTTTCCCCTTATTTTGTGATGATATTTACATTCCCCTCTCTTTTGGGATGAGTACTATTTTATCTATTATTTAAATATTATGGTATTAATCATAAATTAGATAAACTATTGTAATTATGATTTTCATGTAAAGTTATTGAAATAAAAAATAAAATACAATTTTGACAAACAAATTTCTTGATAAGCAGTTTAACAAACACATTAAGGAAAGCAAAGGGATAGAGAAAAAATTATCTTATTTTAATGTACTTCCCTAATTTCTATAAGATGAGATGTTGAATGAAGGATATGTGAACTACCATTAACCTTATTTATTTATAAGGGGTGACTATTTTTACATTAAATTAGGATCAAAAAACTCAAATAGGTACAATGGTCAATCTTGTCATATTTGTCAATTATATCCTTTGATAATGAAGATCTAAAACTTTCTTGAGAGGTGCAGAGAATTTAAAAATGTTCATTTCCACCTTCAAAATATACATTTCATGGGCATGTTAACCTAAAATATAAAAACCCTATTTTCTAATAAATACACTAGATAGATGCTTATATATAAAAAATGGGGGAATAAAGTGGGGTAGTGGAAATGACTGAGATGGCTTTAGAAAAATCGCATAACTGAGCACTACCTACACAGACTTAATGGACCTTAGTATGACTTAGTTATCCCTTTAGGGATGTATCATAATATGCAATGATACATACTTATTCTTTTATCTGACCCTTGGCATATGTAATTTTAATAGTACTTCAAAATATATCTCTATGTAATGTTACTTTGAATATCTTTTGAAAGTGTGATA
The DNA here is from genome assembly GCA_037957365.1 of Torreya grandis. NCBI lineage: Eukaryota > Viridiplantae > Streptophyta > Pinopsida > Cupressales > Taxaceae > Torreya > Torreya grandis. The sequence goes on from JARHVA010003609.1 coordinate 1,039,360, forward strand.
ATGCTTTATATAATGCAAATGCTTATTTTTATTTACTTGGTGCTTGATCATGAGCAAGCCTAGTTTCTATCATGTATGTATAAGAACAATTGATAGTGAATATATTATGATATATTTGTTTATATAGGGATTATTAAAGTTTTAATTAAAATTTAGTTGCACACACAAAGGGGATAAAAAATAATTAAAAAATAACTTGAGGAGGGGGGACTTAAAAGACTCAAAGAGGATTTAAGAACTTAAAATAATCAATGAGGGTTTATGAAGACTTAAAAATAAACCTAAATATATAAGAGAGGCCTCAAAAATAATTAAAATAGGGTTTATCAAGTCTTAAAGGCTCATAAAGCAAAAGTGGAAATATAAGACAAGTCATAAAGTGAAAGGGTTAGATATAATAAAAGTGCACCATTAAGTATTTAACTATGGTCTAAGACCTATATTAGTAAAGTAACTAAAATACATTTAAAAAAATGTTGTGTCAAATTTGGGTGTTTACATTTACTCTAGTTAATCTAGGATTTTAGTGAAACTATAAATATTAGATAAAAGGGGAAAAGAGAATGCAAACCATATGTGGATTTTTTGTTATGTATATGTATCATGTGCTATGGTGATAAAAGTTGTTCTTGAAAAATGAAATGTATGATATTAGATGTTATCACTATTCAAGATAAATGAAATACTATAAAATTGGTAAAGTTACTATTATCACTCAATCTTACACCCAAGAGATGGTTGGTCAAGCCTAATCTAGATTGAGTGAAACATTAGAATATCTCTAAGCCTGTGGGTTGCCTATAGTAGAGGTAAACCTTTAGGTTTAAGGGATAGCTCCCTAGTTTTCTCTTTGCTTATTTATCACCTAAACTAATTGCTTGATTGGATGAAAAGGGATAGAAGTAACATGAAAAGTAACCTAATATAATGAGGTGATACACCAAAATGATATCCACTAGACTAATATACACTTGCACTATGAAACATGACTCACAACACTAGTCTCAAAATCTTAGATTGTTCTAACATAAGTATTTCAAACATGGAGGTGATATGCATTGCACTACTCACGGTGAGGGAATACAAGGTTAGGTTTCAAAAAATAATGCTACTCTTTTACACTTAAATATAGGAAAATACACTTGAATACACTTTATGTTTCCTGCTAGAGTGAGAACCACTTGAATCAAACATGGAAGAGTAAAGAGAAGGCAAGGATAGATACTTATCACTAGACACTTCAATATATACTACTTCACATACTTAGATAAGAAGTTTATGAGATCAAAACCATATTAAAAATCTTTATTTTAAAGGAAAATATAGTATTAAAAATAGAAAGGATTTGCCATACCAAGTGTGGATTAAATAAAAAAATCCAAAATAGATTTCATTTATATAATGTTACATCTCAATTTCACCCTATGTTTTTACCTTTAAATCCATGGATTTGAAATGGATAATAACCAATTATTTAATGCTTTGATTTGAACACTATGACAAATTGTGTAGGAAACAATGATATTTATGATTTGTATACATGATGCTACAATTGTGTTTGAGTATTTTGTGCATTATAGATGTATACTTGTTAGTCTTGCATCATTGATTATATATATGATGACTCAAACTAACTACATATTTAATATGAGGTGGATGCAGGATTGGTCTTACCCTCAAAGCATGATGAGGGAGAATATCATCAGAGAGGGTAGTGCAGATGAGATGATTGTAGTATGACATAATAGAAATACTAGTAATCCAAATTCACACACCATCATAGATTGACTTGTTAAATTATTTGCATTAATATGGTTTTCTAGTATTATGGTTATTAATTCTAGAATAGTTTGCATTGATTATATTTCAGTTATGATTTATAAAAGAATTATTTCTTATTTTGTAGTTAGTTATAGTGATTACTCTGTTGTGAGATGATTTATATTGTACTCTATAAATTGTGTCATTAATACATATTTCAATAGGAAATTAAAATAGTAGTAGTCCTATATTTAATTTGTCAAAATAAAAATTTATTATAATCTTAAATTGTTTAATTAATTTTATTAAACAATTATTGATTTATGATATTCAACATATTATTTATGCTAATTAAATAAGAGTATAAATCTTAATTAAACACTAGGATGAACATATATTTTAAAAGATTTATTTGGTATTAGTCAAGTGGAATTGATTTTTAAATAGTAATGCATGAAATCTTACCATGTATTTATTTGAAAAGGTGAAGTTGAGTTACCTTATTCTTAACTTGAGAAATCAAGGGAGGTAAATTGGAAAATTATCTGATAATTACTTATGGGACTCCCAATTAATTATTTGGAATAAAGCCTACAATTTTGGTTTCAAGTGGCATGCAAATAATATAAAATGGGAGTAAATGATATTAATAAAATAAAAGAGAAGGATTTATAAACACATGGAAGATACACAGGGAAAGAGAGCTAGAAGTTGGAAGAAGAAAGAAGGCTTTGGAAGCAAAAGGGAAATTTTATCTACAACGAAGAGAAAAGTGTACCAGGTGGGTATTATAATTATTTTAATGGTGTATTTTGTATTGAAATAATTTTGGATTATAGAGTATATTAAAATTAGGGAAACTCTATGAAATATGTGAGTAAATCCTGTAGAAACTTTTGGGAAATATTTTGCTAGTCTCTCTTTAGAAACTAGAATTCTTTCTATATTAACCCACATTATTTTACTAGAGGCCATAGTGACTCATTAGAGATAGATAAATTTAAGCAAAAAAATAGTTTCCCTCTCATCATGAGAACAACATAGCCTCTATTCTTACCAAAACTGTGACAATTTTAGCAAGTTGTGGGAATATAATTTTATTAAAACTATTTTAATTGCTCCATTCCTTTCTTTTATCATTTTTTTAACTCAACTAAATAGCAATGCCCCTCTGTGTTTTCACTAGAATGTAATACGATTTTATCCCCATGCATGTAAATACTTATAAATAATGCATATCTAATAAACCATTTATATTGCCTTCTTTATTGCCTTCATGCAATGCTTGTTATCATCACATCTTGGGTTCGAACCTCTAGAAGTAGTCTTTATGTCCACCAAAATAAATATTGTTACCTTATCAAGTCATGTTCTTTATTTTATTTAATTCAGCTCAAGAGATACACCACCACCATTTTTATCTCAATCATTTCAATTCAATTAGGATAACATTCCAATTTGGTCATGGATTTCAATGAACCTAGATGCCCCTGTGCTTTCAATAGACTACAAATACGTGTTTATCTCCATGTTTGGATATGACATACATATAGTGCATATGTATGGTTGTTGAATTTATTTCTGGTAGGGAAAACCATTTTGTGTCTATTTCTTATGTTTAACATTTATACCATGAAAGCAACTTTCTTTAATTTTTTCATGAGTTTCTTTTATTGGCTGGTGTATATTTGTTTTTACGTTATTGTGAATTGACGGGAAGGGTAGTGGGATACCCACATTTATTTGGTTAGTAAATTTATATGTATAAATATATAATCAATATGGTTAGATATTAAATAGGTTAGGGAATAAGAGATAATATAATTTATATAATATTAAATATTATATTATATTGATTATTATATAATCAAAAATTACATAGTGGATAGTAAGCTCATAAATTGTGATCATTCTATGTAATTATAACAGGTTTTTTCCATTTAGAACATATCATAAATGAAATTTGTTGAGATAAATATAAATTAAATGCCATGGAAACATACAATTTGATTGTCAACGTTGTTTTATACTTTGTGATTAAATTATCTAGGGGTAGGGGATTTTATCTCATTTCTTAATATTTGGGGTTTTTATGTGAAATGAAAGATATTATAAGGCTTATGGGAAAATTAACAAAATATGTTTGGAAGTGATTAATTTTTTGGTAATTCATATTTTGATATTATTTTAAAAATTAAAAAACATTGTTGATTAGAGCCTTTATTTCCAAATTTTGTTGGTATTAGAAGAAAATTAAATTTAACCATCCTGGGAATTGTCTGAAATATCTTTGTTTTTTAAATATAATTCTTTTGTATGAATAAATGAATTATGATTGAAAATATCTATTATAATTAAGTTAATATATAACTTTGTTATCGTATTTGGTTGGCATGTTTTTGTCAATGTATGCTTATTTATAGTAGATATTACATGTATGTGATTATGACCCTTAGATTAGTCTATGTGGATGATGAGTTTATGCTTTGGATTATTTATCTATTATGTATATTATGGGGCATACATTGATGATACTACCCAAGCAGTGAGATGGTTTCTTAAGCCTAGTTAGCATCACAAATGATGGGTATGGATAACCCAATCAAGTGATGTGTTATGAATTTGACTGATCCAGATGATCATATGTTATTTAAAAATTTGGCTAAAGTAATGTTAGATTAACATTGTTGATTCATATGTATGATTTACATGTTGTGAAATACCATAGTAGAAACATATTTTTCTTTATGATACACATCATGTAGTAGAATCTTACATTACATAAGGGTACTAACATGTCTCATTCTAGATTTATGTACCATTCTATCTACCTATTCATGAAGGGAGGGTCATTCCTTGATAGGATATTGTGCAAGGGATCATTGGTCTATGGTTGGAGTGGTAAAACACTCAGATGATGCTCTCCCTCCCCCACTATAGTACATTCCTAGATACAACACTTGAGGTTATCAGAGACATATGAGTTGGTGTAACTCAAGCTTTGAGGAGTTAGTTATCTTTATTTTATATATAAGGCTAAATTCCTATTAAGTTTGTAAATGTAATATTATTTACTTAAATAATCGGTGCTGTATTATGAGACCAGCCATAGTTGTGTCATTATGTATTTTATTTCATGAAGTTACAAAACTATGTTGTATTGGAAACTAAAGTTGAAATTTGATGATTATCTATTGTGATATTATATTGTGTTTATATGATTTTAAATAGAACACTAGTTTGTGGAAATAAATTTAAAGAAAAAATAATATTGCTTTTGTTTTAGTACAACTAGAAAGGTTGTTACATAGAACATATGAGAAGATAGAGAGGAATAAAATTCCAAGGGTCATAATGCCAAATGTCAAGACATGAAAACTAGTTACATTGTAGGATAATGGAGTGGAGAATAGAACTTGAAGGTCTTATTGGACAATTTTCCATTTGAATCATGATAAATTTTTTAAGCTGGCATAGATACTTTTAAACTAGCCTTCTTGAAACTACCTTCATGATGAAGCATCTCTTGACTACTTGAAACTAAACTAGTAAGACTTGACACATGTGCACTATATTAGGGAGGTTGGAAATAAGGTGTGACAATCATAGATGCTTCCCTAACTGATAACCTTCCTATTGACACTTATATTCACTATCTATAGTCATTTACTAGAACTCTTGGCCTCAATATTCATATTTATCATCAAGGTGACCTCTAGTTGCTTAAGGAAATCCATGTAAGAGGTTTTAAGACACCTATTTAGAGCCTCTTTACCTTTCAATCCATTAGGTATTGATCAAAAATTAGGTTTTTATAATGGTTCTAATTCAAAGTTTCAATGGTGACACATTATAGAGCTCTTTGAGAGCTTTTCAACACATTTTTTAGAATGTAAATTTGAGTTTGGGAGCTCCTGTTATGGACATTTGAATATGGTCGATAAATGTCAGGAGATTGCATGAAGCAATGCGACATATGGCATGTGTTTCAATGTTGTTTTGACATTTGGCATAAGGACCTAATGAAGGTCGACACTTGGCAAATTGAAAGGTTTGCAAAAAAGTCATTTGACATTTTACTCTAGTCTTTGATAGTGGTTCATCGATCAAAAGGGCCCCATTATTGGCTCACTGGGGGCCCTCAGTGAGGGTCAACACACTCATTTGGAGGGGTGCCTAGGCCTCCTTGATGATTATGCCACATTATCAACATGCCACATCACTATAGTGACTCATCTTGACATGTCACAAGTGATGATTCATTGCCATGTCACATTTTATGCCAAATGGAGTTAAGTGACTAAGCTCATGAGATAAGTTCATTGATTGAGCCATATGGTGAGTCATTTGGAGGGATTGATGACTCAATGGTCCAAGGTGAGTTTGAAGGACAGTTCATTTCCATAAAGCCTGAGCAAGGTAGTGAGCCTGAGGGAGATTGGGTTGAGAGGAATGGATGAGCCACCAAACCATCACCACACAAACCGTATAAGACCAAGTCCTAACCAACATTCTCCAATGGCAGCCTTAGCTAAGTGCCTATGTCTCCTCCAAAAGGGACATCAGCACATATCAAGGAGGCTTCATATCTATAAAAAGTATGAAATCCCTTATCCCCAAAAAAATGCGGGATAAAGGAATAATCCCAAAGCGCTAAGAGAGAAGGCCGACGGTTTGAACCATGCACCTATTATGCAATATTGATAAGCTTTGACTGCTTGTGCCATGAAATTTGAAGTGGTATAAGGGGAGTGAATTTCTATTTGAAAGGGATCAATTTTTTACTATTTTTTTAATTTTAATAGGCTAAGACCTTGTAAAAGCTTTGGTAAGCTTATGTTAATGGATTTTTATCCATTCTCAGGCCATATTACATAGTCTTAATACTCTGTTTAGATAATTTGCATATTGGAGGAGTATTTTTCAAACCTTAGAGGAGATTTTTAGGACATTTTTGAGCAACTTTGCAGGTGTTTATGATGACTCACAAAATTCAAAGGTGCCAAGATTGAATCAATCATGGTGAAGGTAAATTTTTTCATTGAGATATCAGCTTGTAGGAAAGTTGTTTATTATTTCCAGGTGTTTGAAGTGCCTTTCATGGAAACGGTCCACTCCTTTGGTGAACCCAGAGATGTAGGCATCAATTGTTGAGCTAAACTCTATTATCATGTTTTGTGTTTTTGGTAATTGTTACTTGATTCATGTTATTGATTCAATTTTGCTGAGTTGATTTTAATTAGTAAATGAACTCATGCAAGTGATTCAAAATTTGACAATTATAACACAACGTTATTAAAAATGGTTAAATGGTGAATGAAAGTACAAGTCACAAACAATTTCAATCCATTTTTTTTAAAACTATGTTTTCTACTAACTCCTATTATTTTTACAAGTTTAGTTAAAATTTAGAAGAATTTGAATGATTAATAAAGGGAATTATTAAAGTATCCAGATAAACTATTTGCACTTCAATTTTAAGTGTAGAGTTTTCAGATCAATTTGGTATCAGAGTAGTTAGAATGTAGGGTTTGCTTCTAGTTGTGTGTTGATAGTTGCTTCTTGAATAGTTGGATTATTGGTTTGAAAATTAATTATATTGCAGTGTGCAGTGTGGAATTAGGTGTTTGCAGGAATCCATGGGCAAGTTGTCATAGATTGAGGCCATCAAAGATGAAAATGAAATATTGAGATGCCAAAAAATTTCACTTGAATTGCAAGTGGCAAAGTTAAAATTGGAGCTCGAATCCAAGGATGAGATCTTTATTAGATTGCAATGTGGTGAGTGTGAAAAGGTAAAGCCTTATACTTCAATTGCAGAAACTATGACTAAGTGCACTATAAGTTTTTCACCACAAGAATCTTCATCTTCTTCTACCATTTTAGATTTATATTCTAGTAATATTGTTTTTGGTGATTTCAAAAGATACACTAAGGGCATAGGATCTAAATTGTTGTTTAAAATGGGTTATAATGGAAAAGGACTTGGTTGAAATGACTAGGGAATTATTAACCCAATACAAGTCAAGCATAGACCTCTTCATGTAGGTTTGGGTTATACTAGTGTGCAGGTGGATGATGGAGAAGTTTCTTCCATGGATAAAGGAAGATAAGCTTCCAATAGCGAAGGTTCTAAGACACTAGTTCAAAAGTGTAAAGGTAAAAGAGGTATTGAGATTCCACCTCCTTATTCTTACACTAAATCTTCTGATCCAATTGATAATTTTAAGAAGTTTGGATATAATGTATAGAAGATAATGCAATCATTTCCATGCACTTTTTGTGGGATGAATAACCATACTGCTAAGTCTTATTGGAAATGAAATGTTTTGTTTAAGCAGATTAAATGTTTGAAAGACCATTCTCATGTTAAGTTGGGAATTGACAAAAGGGGACCCTCACCTAAGAAGGATGTTTGCACTCATTGTAAAGTGAGTGGACATAGGATTGATAGATGTTTTAAGCTTCATTCATCTTCACATTCAATTAATGTTAAAACTAAGATGATTTACAAACCTCTCACTAAGGTTAATGAAGCTAATTCAATCCATAATGTAGTTGAAAATACAACCCAGGATAAGGTAAAACCTACAAGTGAAAATCCATTTAAGAGGTTAAGTTAACAATTTTTTCAATTACATATGGCAAATCCCAAATTGATAAAGTATGCAATGGATAATGAATCTACATAGATAATCAATTTCACTAGGAAGAAAGAATTGGTTAAGTGGATTATCACTACATTATTTTTGCAAAGCATGGTTAAGAATTCACCTAAGGGAATGAAAAATCTTTGATAGATGTAAATTAGAGTTGGTGGGAACACTTCAAGATAGGTTTACCATATGAAGTTTTTCAATTCTCACTTTTTGATAACTCTAAGTTTTTGATCTCTAAAATATACTATATGGGTAGTCTAATAATGGATAAGACATTAACTCATTTGAAAAATTTGGGGATATAGTAGAGTGATGTTGTGAGTTGTTTCCTTACAACATTTGATAGTTAGAATGTTATTTTGAATGTATCTATTTTGGCACAAAGATGTTTAGATGCATTTTTTAAGACCCTTTGGGCATGTTTAGATGATAGGCATCATACCCTTTTGGTTGTTTTCATTTTACTTAGCATTGTAAGTCTCATTTAGGTAAATGTATTTCAACATGCCTATAACATTAATTATATGTTGTCAGCATTATAAACTTGTCTTGTAGTTACATTGGGAGTTGTTTTAGTTTTTGGCAATTCACCGCTTTACAGGATGTGACATTTTGGGTAGGGAGTTTGATATGTTGTAATCACTTTGGTAGTTACAAATTAACTTACTCATGCCTTTTGGATTAGGAATTTTTGTAATTTGATTATGAATCATTTTAATGCAATTATTTATATCTCTTTCTATGATTGGGTTCTATTTTCATGGATGCAGTTTACTAGTTTATATTTTTAGGGGATATTAGACTTTTAGAGACCAAAAGCCTTCCATTGGGGAGGTGTGATCAGAAATTAGGTTTTGATAATGATTCTAATTTAGAGTTTCAGTGGTGACACACTATAGATCTCTTTGAGAGATTTTTGGTGCATTTTTTAGAATGTAAATCTGAGTTTGGGAGCTCCTGTTATGGCCATTTGAAGATGGTCAATAAATGTCACAAGATTGCATGAAGAAATGTGACATATGGCATGTGTTTCAATGTTGTTTTGACATTTGGCATGAGGACCTATTAGAGGTCAACACTTGGTAGATTGAAAGGTTTGTAAAAAAGTGGTTTGACGTTTCACTCAGGTCTTTGATAGTGGTTTGTCAAGCAAAAGGGCCCCATTATTGGCTCATTGGGGGCCCTCAGCGAGGGTCATCACACTTTTTTGGAGGGTTGCCTTAGCATCCTTAATTATTATGCCACATAATCAACATGCCACATCACTATAGTGACTCATCTTGCCATGTCACAAGTGATGATTCATTGCCATGTCACATTTTATACCAAATGGAGTTAAGTGACTAAGCTCATGAGATAAGTTCATTGATCAAGCCATATGGTGAGTCCTTTGGAGAGCTCGATGAATCAATGGTCCAAGGTGAGTTTGAAGGATAGTTCATTTCCATGAGCTCAAGTAAGGTGGTTAGCCTGAGGGAGATCAAGTCGAGAGGAATGGATGAGCTACCAAACCATCACCACACAAATTGTATAAGACCAAGTCCTAACCAAAATTATCTAATGGTGGCCTTAGCTAAGCACCTAAGTCTCCTCCAAAAGGGACATTGGCACATATAAAGGAGGCCACATATCTATAAAAAGTATGAAATCCCTTGTCCCCCAAAATATGTGGGATAAAGGAATAATCCCAAAGCACCAAAAGAGAAGGCCAATGGTTTGAATCGTGCACATATTATGCAAAACTAGTAAGCTTTGACTACTTGTGCCATGGACTTCAAAGTGATATAAGGGGAGCAAATTTATATTTGAAAGGGATCAATTTTTGACTATGTTTTTAATTTTTAATAGGCTGAGACCTTGTAAAAGCTTTGGTAAGCTTATGTTAATGGATTTTTATCCATTCTCAGGCCATATTACACAGTCTTAATACTCTGTTTAGCCAATTTACATATTGGAGGAGTATTTTTCAAACCTTAGAGGATATTTTTAGGAATTTTGGAGAAACTTTGTAGGTGTTTATGAAGACTCATGGAATTCGAAGGTGCCAGGCATGAATCATTCATGGTGAAGGTGATTTTTTGCATTGAGATATCAGCTTGTAGGAAAGTTTTTTATTATTTCTATGTGTTTGAAGTGACTTTAATGGAAATGGTCCACTCCTTTGGTGAACTTAGAGATGTAGGCATCAATTATTGAGCTAAACTCTGTTTGCATGTTTTATGTTTTTTGGTAATTGTCATTTGATCCATGTTATTGATTTAGTTTTGTTGATTTGATTTTAATTAGTAAATGAACTCATGCAAGTGATTAAAATTTTGAAAATTACAACAAAACGTTATTAAAAATGGTTAAATGGTGAGTGAAAGTACAAGTCACAAACAATTTCAATCCATTTTTTAAAAAATTGTATTTTCTGCTAACTCCTATCATTTTTACAAGTTTAGTTGAAATTTAGAAGAATTTTAATGATTAATAAAGGGAGTTGTTAAAGTATCCAGATAAACTATTTGCACTTTAATTTTAAGTGTAGAGTTTTCAGATCAGGTATACCTTAAAAAGATCCCAAATTAGACCTCTCATCTTGTCACTAGGCAGTCACTTGTCATTTTTACTATCTGTCCAAGATTGCCTTAGTGAAATGATTATAAGAGAAGTTTCCATGCTCATATATGTTATAAATTAATATAAGGAGTTATAATAATTCCTTATTGACCTCATTCAATGGTTCTCACTTGTTAATTCTTTTTTGTACCTATAAAACACCCAAAAACTTACAAAAACCTTATGTTAAGCTTGTCTATATAAGTGATAGTATAGATAATGTGGATGAAAAGAAGCTTTAAAGAGTTAAAAAAATATTAAAATCACTTTCATGGTCAACATAATTCTCTTGGATGCATCTCATATGATATTTCCTTCATCAGATCTTAACAAGGGTTTTATGAGGTTTTGTTTCTTAGTCATAGTTTATAAATCCTGAACATCCAACCCCTAAACCAATTCCATAGATTTAGATTTCATGACCCTCCTCAAATACCCATATCTCCTTGAGATAACATGTAATTATTTTTTTATATATATGAGCTCTTTAAAATGACCTCTCAAGCTTTCTCTTGCATTATGTGTACCCTTATCATAGAATTGGGTCAAAATGACCAACTTGGTGTAACTCTCTAAAAACCAATGGATTTGATCAACCTTATACCTCCCTTTGAAGGATATAAATTGTATTATATGTTTCAAATTGTCTTATAATTTAATTTTAGCCTCAGTAGGGCTTAGAACTAGTTATAGGCCTAATAGGCATGACTATGCCTAACTACCCATGACTACCTTTGAGTGGTTTCCAGTGAGTGTGATTGATTATATGTTTTCTCCCACATTAAAATTAGCTTTAGGAATCATCCCATAATCCCTTAAGACTTTTATATCTCACCTTTCTTTATCCAAGTGTTTTGTTTGTACTTTTGTATTGACTAGGAGTGCCCTCTATCTGAGAAAAAATAGGGGGCTTCTCCACTATTTATATTTCCAAATTTAGGATATGGGAGGATATATTAGGTTATAAATACCATATTTGAAAATTTTCATAGACATAGACATATCACCTTTGTATATCTCTAAACATCACAAAACGTTAAGACTAACTTCTCAAACCAATTGGCTGTGCAGGGTTAGAAACTTTAAACTGGGTGACAAGTTAGAACTTGTCCTTGCTTTATTTTACTTAATTTAAGAGTTATATGAATTTTATGTTACCATTGTGAGATTTTTATCAACATTTTTACCATCTTACATCTCTGCCACTTTCCCAAGTTCACATCTCTCATTTGACTAGGCTAGTCTATATACTGTAGTTAGACTGTAGGTGGCACTTCTTAGGCAAATGAGATTCCTGTCAGTGTCTATTAGGGCATAGATAATGTCTATCTATCTTGGATCCATAATTAAATTTATTAGGTCATATCCAAATTTAAATAAAAACTAGACCTTAGACCATGATCTCAACTCCCATCACGAACACACTATGGATTTATAGACTGACTATAGATACTATTTAGGGAAAATGAGACCTTTAGGTGGTCATATATATGAATGTAATTTAATACCTATTTATCTTCTAGTCATTATATATCATTTCACACTTTAATGAGATAATTTAATGCATAAAGACCATAGTTTCACTTCAATACTATAGGTTATTAAAAGTTTGGTTGCTTTTATTCATTTCAACATAGTGTTTACTGAGTGTCTCACATCAAAACCTATCTGAGCTATAAACCACCCAAACATCATCTTCTATTGATCAAGAAATCACTTTTTTATGTTAAATAATTACCCCTATGATTGGTATATTAGATGGAAACTATTAGTTCTATCCAGACCTTAAGGTACTTCACCATGGGATGACATTAGTGTAAGACAAAATCCTCATTCAGAGAAGTTAAGGTAAAACTTATTAATTGTAACTTTATTAACCTATAAGCATAGTTATATGTCTATCTACCATATTATGACCTCACCATTATAATATTGATATTCTCTATGCTCCTAAACCTAATTATTTGAGGTTCTAGGTTACACCCTGGTTGAGCAAAGGATTGTTCAGGTCCTCTACCCAAACCTAGTCCAACATGGGAATGACCCTAGGTTGTGGGTTACCTAATTTTGGGTTAGACCTCTAAGATTTTTAATGAGGTTAACTCCTCAAATATGATAATTTTAATCTTTATTTTTTAAACTTAATATATTGGGATGAAAATGGGAGGAAATTCATGAATGAAAACATAATTTAAGTGTGGTGATGCACCAAATTTTTGATCCACTATCATCATAGAAAATTTTATGACTACTAATGAATACAATAGGGACAAGGATTGATCAAATTTTGTGATAGAGTTACAAACATGAATATTTTTTATGAAGGTTGAAAATAGGCCTGTAACTTAAATGTTAAAAAGAAATAGGTCTATGTAAGACACTATGTAATTATGACACTTCAAGAGAAACTTCACTAGCTAACACTTCACACAACCTACCAAAAACTAACAGTCTTAAAGCAAGGTACATAAAGGACCTATAGATGATGAATAAACAATATACACTCTGTCAATCAAACTTGAACTTATCTTATATTGATTCAAAGAGTTTAAAAATTTATTTTTGCAAAGGTTTCTTATACGCAACTGAGGGATATAAATCAAGAAGTTAAATATCACATTTATAAGAAGAAAAGGGCAAGATAAAGAAAAAATAGAATTAAATGGGTCATTAATGATCCCAATTCCACTCAAGACAATCACCACCACAATATTTATTGAGCCTTCCCTTGTATTAATGTCACTGCATCTTTCTCTATCGTGATGGAGAATTTGAATATCAAGATCAGCTGTAGGAAGTAATCCCCACTACCATATGAATCTCTCTCAAGATCCTTAGAATTAATTCCCTTCATTATCTTCATTGATCATGATTGATATTTTTCATGTTACCAGGTAGCTACTTGAGCTTTCTCATGATGTTATTTCTAATATTCCTTATGCAGTCACCATTATGCCATTGATTCTATACCTTGAATATAGATCTTCTATGGATGAAAACCAATCACCACATTGGTTTTCATATAGCTATGATTGCAAATGAAGATCCACAAGATAGGGTCTCTTATATTTAAATGAGATGTAGAACCTACATCTATAATCTCTCAAAAACCTTTACAAGGATTTAATGGTGCTAGACAACTTTGTAGGGTCTACTCCTAGTTATCCAGATCATGTTTATCTTGAATGTATGTATTTTACCTACTTAGGGTAGAAATATCCTTTAACCAATGTGTTTACCTTCATGTTGTCCTCTAGTTCAAACTTGGTTAAATTTTCTCTCCATTTAAGTCATTTAGCTTTCAAATTTAAATGTTGACCATCAATCTTGATCTAGGCTCCCCACATTTTGATAATTATCAGTTCTTTATTTGCTCTATAGAATCCTTCTATCATTCCTTTGACTTCTTGACCTCATACAAAATATAGATCCATTTTAACATGCTTGTGACACTTGGAAGCTTGTCATTAACTTTTGAGATCCATTAAATTTTTGAATCATCGCTCACCATTAGATGTTTATGTATGATTGCACATGCACAATTGATCTACCTAGACCCATTAACCTATGATTTTTCTTGCTCATAATTATATCTTTGTTCAAGCACTTGAGATCTTGACACTTATCACTTAAAAATTCATGCTAACCTTTTGAATTGGTGCTCATCATTGATCTCTTCAGTATGATTGAACACATGCCATTGTATCTTTGGGACCCACTGACATCTATCAGATCACCTCTTATCATTAGATCTTGACTTAAGCTCTTGAAATATGGACACTTTTCACTCTCACATTAAACCTTGGGATATTTTAATTTTAACAACTACTTCATAGAGATTAAACTTGATGTTTGCATGCATGTTTCATAACAAGTCTAAATTTGAAGATTTATATCTTGAGATAAGAAGATCATCAAGACATGAAATTTATATAGGATGATCTTGGCATGAATAAATTCATGTCCATGTAATATTTTGGGCTTGAGAGGATTTCTAATTAGACTTATTAAATTCATAATCAAGTTGACCCATTCATTTCTTTTTTGACATGCCATGATGGTCTAGTTATTCAAAGTTTGTGCTTTAAATATTGCTTGATCTTTGAATGTTCTAATGACTCTCTTAGACCTATGTGGACTCATTCTATTATCATGACTACATTGATCACCATGAGAACCTATTGATCCTTAAAATTTGACAAACTACACTTTAAGTTTACTTAAAGTGTTTTAAAAGATTTGCCCGCTACATGTGATCTTTGGACCACTCATTCCATCCATAAATTTATTTATCTCATCCATTCAAGTAGCATCTTAGAATGTGGGTCAAAATGGCCAACATTTCTAGTGATTCAATTGGCTTGACCAGCCTAATGGTTATGGATCCTAGAATTTGATCAAGATTGCTCTTGATGACTAGAAAAATAAATTATTACTTACAAAAGGACTCTACCTAGCTCCTAGAATAATTTTAAATAAAAGGGACACACAAAAACAACAAAAAAATAAACAAAACACACCAAATAATAGAAAAAACACAAATAAAGCACTATGTAAGAGCACTTGGAGGTAAAGATAGACCTATCTACCTATGTACAAATATCATGAAATAATAATAGTAATGAAATTTAAGATAATTCCCATTAAAAAGGATGGGAAGGCTCTCTACATTAACTTATTAGGCTTAAAATAATTGCACTCCTTAAAACCTATGATAACATAAGGCCCACTCCAAAGACTGTAAAACTTGGAGTGATTTATTGGTTTTGCACGGTCCTCATCCCATTTAAGGACTATATCACCTTGTTAGAATGTCTTTGAGTAAGCTCTCTTATCAAATTAAATATTCACTTGGTGATTATTGGACCATATAATGTGCATATTAGTGTCCCTTGTCTCTTCTAGTTGTCTTAGCTCATTCAACCTTAATTGTATGGCATCATTCTCTAGGAGATCAAGTTGATTTGCAAGCTCTAATCTAGGAAGTTCAAGAGATATAGGAATTTTAGCTTATATACCATAGATAATAAGGTATGGGGAGTGTCTAGTATCTTTCTTAGGTATCACTATGTTTTCCCATAGAGAAATATTTAGTCTAGTATGCCACTTCCTTTGATTATCCTCCATAGTTTTCTTGATAATCCTCAACAAGTTCTTATTTGTGGACTCTTCTAGTCCATTAACCTATGGGTAATAGTTAGAGGATTAATTGAGATAAATTCCATGTGAAAGAGCCCACTCACATTCCTTGTTGCTACTAAAACCCAATGCATTATCAAAAATGAATGCATAAGGCATACCAAATCTAGTCACAAGACTATCATAAAAGTCCAAAACATAATTTTCATTAGCTTCCTTGAGGGTAGTTACTTCAATCCACCTTGTAAAGTAATATATAGTTGTAATGATCCATTTATGTCATTTAATTGAAAGGGGGTGTATCATCCCTATGAATTCTAAGCTCCATTGCATGAAAAGTTGTTCTAATTGTATGGGTTAAAAGGGAAGGGATATCAATTTCTACTTGCCAACAAACATTACACCTTTTGGACACTTCTTTATCCAAGAGTGTGCATCTCTAAACATTTTGGGCCAAAATTACCCATATCTAATGTTTTTATAGGTTGTGTTATTGGCATTAAATTTCCCACTAGTTGGATCATCATGGAACTGCTTAAGGAGCTTGTCTATTGGCATGATTCCACACACCTCAAAAGTATGCCTCTTATGTCTCTCTTGAAAAGTAATCCATCTATCAGGACATAAAGTATAGTTTGTAACCTAAAGTGTCTTATATTGTCTCTATCTAGTCCCATAGGAAATTGTCATAACTCAAGAAATTTAAGTATATCATGTGTCAAACTGAAAGGTGTGTTGTCTACAACTATCTATTGGCTATCATGGACTGCCAACACTTGATCATTATCTTGATTTAGATCTAATACAAGGTTTTCAAATAACCCTCTACCCCTTAAAATATTTGTAACTCTAACCTCAAGGTCATACTCCATGCATTTTGTCACCCATCTAGCTCTTTTCTCATTGAGGTCCCTATTGAGTTTAAAGTCTTTAACCCTTGGGTATACCACCATGAGTATGATCTTACTATTGGAGACCATGTGCCTAAATTTCTTCAAACCTATCAATACTATAAGTACATGTTTCTCTACAAATCTATACCTCTCCTCATACCATTTCAAGGCTTGACTAAAAAAAGCAATATGTTATTCCAAACCTTTTATCATTCTATTGCATCAATATGGTGGAGATTGCATCCAATGTAGACAAGGCATACAAGTATAATTCTTTGTCAAAATTAGGATTAAGACATGTAGGGGCATGGGTGATGGCCTAAAAAAACCTCTTACCTTCTTTGGTCCATGTAAATTCCTTGACTTTTCTTAACATGTGAGTAAGGGGCTTGACTAGCTTTGTAAAGCCTAGGATGAACCTTATTATAATATTAATCTTCCCTAAGAATATTTGCAGACCCTTCTTAGGCTTGGTCAAGGGTAAGGATAAGATGGACTCAACTCTTTCAAGATCTATGGAAAGACCATATTTGGACATCACATGGCCTAGTAACCTACCCTCATGAACACCAAATATACATTTTTTAGGATTCAATGACACACCAAATTCTCTACATATTTCAAATACTAATCGTAAATGAGAAAATGTGATTATTTGAATCCTTTGAGAAGATAGTGATGTCATTTGGGTAGATGAACACCATGTCATTGATCAAACCTTTAAAATAATCATCCATTTCCCTCTAGAAAGTTGCTCAAACATTGGATAGTCAAAAAGGCATTTTCATATATGTAAAAGTGCCCCACTTTGTGGTCAAGGTAGTCTTATGCTTATCTTATTCCTAGACCATAATCTGATTATAACCAAAGTATCCAACAAGTAATGAGAATCTATAGGAACTTGCCACCTTTTGAAGAATCTAATCCATTGAGGGCAGTGGGTAATGGTCTTTTAGGGACACTTTATTGAGGTCCCTAAATTGAACACATAAATGTATTTCCCCATTATTATTCTTCATTGGCACAAGGTTTGACACCCATGAGGAATGTTTAATAGGGAATATTATCTTTGATTCAATCAACTTAAATAGCTCCCTTCTCATTAACTCCTCTACCTTTCAGTTGACATGCCTTTGTTTCTACCTGATTGGTTTTGAATTATTTTCTTATTCAATGGTATATAAAATCCTTTCAAATACTTATATTGTCATTAAAATACATCAAAGAAATCTTGGCACAAAGAAATAAATGAAACTCTCTCTTTTGTTGAGCTAATCTTTCCAAACTTTAAAAACTTATTTTTGAAGATATCTATCTTTTCATAATGTTCCTCCTTGGCTGAGATACATGCCTTGCCTCTTCTCACTTGGTCATATTTATTGAAGATGATTTCCTATGTCACAAGCCCTCTAGGTAGCTTGTTATATCTCAACTGTACTATTTGATCATCATAATGATGTTGGATTTTTATTTAATTCTTATGGCATAATTCTACCTCCTATATTAGAAAACATATAATTTGTTCATCATTATCAAATGCCTGCAAATTCACCTCATTATTAAGTATAACTATTCTACACATGACCTTGATAATGTCTTATCTCTAGTTGCATTTAACTCCTTCTACAACCTCACACTAAGCTCCAATGTCTAAAAACCTATTTTCCTATTGATTTTACTCTCTTGGTATGGATTGTATATTGAATGCCAAGAAATACTCCATGAGATCCCATACATGGTGCTTGTAAGATTTTAATTGATTTTTTTTACTACACTTATGCCTGTCACTTATGTCATAACAAGCTCACTATTATCCTTGAATAAATTTGACACCTCTTCTCCTTGCCTCTTGCAAACCATGTAAAAGAGATTCATATTTAGTTGTGTTTGAAGTGTAATTGAATTGAAATATTGAAACTAAATAGTATTCCTGACCTGAGAGTGAAACCAACATGGCTTTAGCTCCACTACCATTATTTGACCTTGAACCATCAAAGAATAAAGTCTACAGACCATATTCCTCTTGAGTAGTGTTAGTTAGGCAAGGTATAACAACACCTTCCTCATGCATATAATACACCCCTAAGTTTTCTTCTTCAATATTACTATAGGGATCAAATCCTTAATTTTTAAATACCCATTCATTAAGGTATAGGTATGAAATGACTCCAAGATGTTCGTGAGGCTCTTGTTCACTAACAATTTCATCCTCTTCAAACATGGAAAAATTAACATTTGCAAGGCAAGGTACATAGGGATAAAAATAGAATATAGAAATAGGTTTTGAACTAATAGTGACCCTAGTCCCATATCTAGTCTTGAAAACCATGTATGACTAGTTAGAGGACAAATGACCCCCAATTTTTGTAGTAAAGTCCCTAGATAGGCATAGGGTAAAATATGGTGGTAGGTCTAAAACCATTACATCTCGAGAGATGACATAACTTGGGCAAGCTACCAAAGTGATCTTAATATATTTCACTATACCCACTATTTTAGTGGGGGAACCATCCAACTAGAGAATGCCTTTTTCATTCGGCATATATTTAAGCTCAAGATTATCTGCTATGGCTTTAGGCATAAATGAAGTTGAAGATCTTGAATCTATAATATAATTGTGAATTAAGTAGTCCCCTATTATGACTAATAAATAGAATGGAGGGGGTTTGACAACCTTAGGGGGATGAGCAACATTATGAACTTGATCTTGACTAGGAATTTTAATTTGACTAGGTTGACTACTATTTGTAAAAATAGTGTTCACGTTATCATCTATCTCATCCAAATGAGAAGGCTTAGAGAGATCTTTTTGAAGCACCTCCTTCTATCCTAAAATAGGTATAACATCATACATGGACATAATAAAATTAGCCTTTTTCACATGATCCAAAATATTGAAAGGAAGACTAGTACCTTTGAACTGCACCTTGGAAGTAGAAGTATCACTTGGTGCTTGAGTGACATCAAGAACAAAAGTATATTTTGTTGTTGTCCATGATTTTGGGATGTTTTTTGAGTCAAAGGAAATTTAGAAGCCATATTTAAAGTGGTAGGATACTGACTGAATTGTGGGGGTGTTGAAGAAGCCTTAAGTTGCCCCAAATCATTATCCAACATCCTCCTCTTAGATCTTGTATTGGCTATAGCTGGTTCATCTACCTTTTGAGTAGTCTGCCCCATGTTTACTACTACATTATCAAACATATGTTCCCCTTATATAAATTTTATACAAGTGGTGTCAGCTAGTGTCTTACCCATGCTTGCTTGCTATTGGATCTAAGTTTACAATCGTGTCAATGCAGTCATATTGCTTTGATTCATTGGAGGGCCTTGTGTTGGAGGAGGCATTGTGTCATGGATTTGGAAAGAAGGAGCATGCTTCCAAACATGATTTTGATAAATTTTTCCATTTTTATCCATCATCATCTCATTGGACTACCCTCTTGATTTCAATTGACCCTCATGTGCAAGGTTATTTTGGGTGGGGACCAAGGCTTTTGACCTACTTGTAGTTGTGGGTTGTAGCTATTATAAGATCCAACTTGAGTAATTTGGCCTTAGGTTTGTTGATTTGATGGATAAGTGGGTATATTTTAGGATTAATCATGGTATTGGGCATGAAAGTGACCTTGGTATGGCCTATATGAAGTTTATTGTTGTCTCTTTAGATCCACTAGATTGTTATTTTATGCCTTCAACAAGCTCTCAATCCTTGTAAATTTATCCACTTGACTATCATCAGGTTGGGCTTGATTATTTAGAGTAGGAAATGAATTAATGGTAGGTGGGGTTGGCTAAAGTTTAGGAAAAAGTGGCATGAGAGGTCTCAACATGAGTTTCCCTACTTGTATCAAACAATTTTTTGCCCTTATAACTATCTCATAATCCACAGGCAAAGTTGTCCCACCCATAGATTGGATCATGACTGAAATGTATGAATTTAATGCTCTTAAATAGTAAATAAAATCATAATTGGGTGTTTGCTTAATGATGATAGGGATCATATCCCAAGTCTTTTGGAATCTATAGTTGAAATCAACCATGGATTCTTGAGATGCCCTCTTGATTGAGGTAAGTTGTTCAACAAGTGATACATGGTCACTTCTATCCTCAAAATGTTTACATAGGCACTCACAAAACTCATCCCAAGTGTTTATTGAGGAAGGAGCTATACCTCTATACCATTACAAGGCTTTGGATTTCAAGGATGTGGATAATAGTCTCAAGGCTACATTCTCTTGTGTAATGTTACGTACTGAGCAAAGGTTTATAATGCTAGTAATGTGCTCTATAAGAGTGGTGGAGTTTTACCATATAAATTATGGTATAATATTAAAAGATAAAATAAGTATATCATCATGTTATTGAAGGTTTAAGAGGGATGACACCATTAAAGGGAACACATTATTGCATTCTAGGCCTTGCCATTTGCATAGTAAGGGTTGTATTGTTTAAAATAATAGGATGACCATGAGATGAATATTTATTTTCTGGATAAGGACCTATCCTATTGAATTTTTATCTTTTATATGAATTAGAAGGTATCTCAATGAATTTAAAGGGGATAATTTTACTAACTAACCTTTGGCATGAGAGGGTTGTCTGAATGGTACTATGAAATCTTCAACTCCTGATGATGGTGGATGTCTCCCTCCTATACTTTGGATATACCAAAGAGAATGGGTCCCACCAAGCATGACATAAATGATTGGAGGTTATACATTTCACCCTAGTTGAGAAAAGGATTATTAAGGTCCTCTACCTAAACCCAGTCTAACATGGGAATGACCCTAGGTTGTGGGTTACCTAATTTTGGGACAAACCTCTAGAATTTTTAATGAGGCTAGCTCCTCAAATATGACAATTTGAATATTTATTTTTTAAACTTAATCTATTAGGATGAAAAGGGAAGATAATTCATGAATGAAAACCTACTTTAAGTGTGGTGATGTACCAAATGTATGATGATCCACTATCAACTTAGACACTTTTATGAATACTGATAAATATAATGGGGATAAATACTGATTAGATTCTATGACAAAGTTTCAAACATGAATATTTTTTATGAAGGTTGAAAAGAGGCTTGTAACTTGAAGGATAGAAAGAAATAGGTTTATGCAAGACACTATGTACTTATGACACTTCAAGAGAAATTTCACTAAATAACATTTCACACAACCTACAAGAAACTAATAGTCTTAAAGCAAGGTATGTGAAAGACCTACAGATGATAAATATATAACATACACTCTATAAATCAAACTTCAATAAAGCACACTTAGCATTAAATAGAATATGAACTTGTCTTATATTGCTTCAAAGAGTTTACAAAGTGATTTTAGAAGAGTTTTGATATACCCAATCGAGGGATACAAATCAAGATCTCAAAGCTAGCATTTATAGGAATAAAGAAGGAAAAAGAGAGAGAAATTCATTTTGAAGGGGTTATTAATGAGCCTAATTCCACTCATGATAAGCACCAACATAATCTTTCTTGAGCCTTCCCCTAAATTAATGTCATTGTATCTTTCTCTATCATGATAGAGAATGGGAAGATCAATATCAGCTATAGGAAGTAATCCCCATTGCCATATGAATCTCTCCCAAGCTCCTCAACATTAATTCCCTTCACTATCTTCCTCAATCATGATTCATATTTTTCATGTTACTAGGTAGCTAGTTGAGCTTACTCATGATGTTCTTTCTAAAATTACATGCATAGTCACCATTCTGTCATTGCTTCTATATCTTGAATATATATCTTCTATGGATGAAAACCAATCACCCAATTGGTTTTCATATAGATATGATTGCAAATGAAGATATGTAAGCTAGGGTCTCTTAGATATGAATGAGATGTAGAACCTATGTCTATAAGCTATCAAAAATCTTTAAAGGGCTTTAATGGCACTAGACAGATTTGTAGGGGTTGTTCCTAGTTATCCAGATCATGTTTGATCTTGCATTTATGCATTTTACCTACTCAGGGTGGTGAGATCCTTTTACCAATGTTTCTACCTTCATGACATCATCTAGTTATATCTTGGTCAAATTTTCTCTCCATTTAAGTCCTTTATCTTTTAAATTTAAATGTCAACCATCGATCTTGATCTAGGCTCCCCATATTTTGCTAATTATTAGTTATTCATTTGCTCTGAAGGATCCTATTGTTAGTCCTTTGAATTATTGACCTCATATGTACTGTATATCTATTTTAGTATGATTAAATACATAACATTGATCTTTTGTTAGTTTAATGTGCTTGTGACACTTGACATCTTGCCATTAGCCTTTGAGATCTATTGACATTTTGACTCATCGCTCATCATTAGATTTCTATTTGTGATTGCACACACATCATTAATATACCTAGATCCACTAATTTTTTAGATTACCCACTTGCCATTAGATCTCTATTCAATTACCTAAGATCTTGACACTTGTTAATTTCATATTAATGCTAACCTTTTGACTTGATGCTCATCGGTTATCTCTTTGGTATGATTGAATGTGTGCTATTAGATATTTAGAACCCATTGACATTTGTCAAATCATTGTTCACCATTTGATCTTGGCTTGAGCTCTTGAGATTTGGACATTTGAATTCCAATGGCTACTTCAAAGAGCTTAAAAGTAATGTCTATGTACCTATTTCATTCTACAAGTCTAACTTTGAAGCTTTATATCTTAAGATAACAAGTTCATCAAGACATGAAATTTGTAGAGGATGATCTTAACATGAATAACTTCATGTCCATGTAATATTTTGGGTTTTGGAGGATTATTAAGAAAAATTATTAAATGAATAGTCAATCTAACCCATTCTTTTTTATATGATGTGCCATGATGGTCTGGTTCTTCAAAATTTGTGCTTGAACTATTGCTTGATCTTTCAA
Organism: Torreya grandis; assembly: GCA_037957365.1. Taxonomy (NCBI): domain Eukaryota; kingdom Viridiplantae; phylum Streptophyta; class Pinopsida; order Cupressales; family Taxaceae; genus Torreya; species Torreya grandis. The sequence continues at coordinate 1,063,312 of JARHVA010003609.1, forward strand.
TGCTTTGATGACTCTTTGAGACCTATGTGGACTTGTTCCATGATATTGAATGCATTGATAATCATGAGAACTTGCTACTTATTAAAATTTGACAAAATACACTTTAAGTTTATTTAAAGTGTTTCAAAAGCTTTTCTAGCTACATGTGATCTTTAGACTACTCATTCCATCCATAACTTTGTTTAGCTCATCCATTTAGGCAACAGCTTGGCATGTGGGTAAAAATGGCCAACAATAATTGAAAGTTTTAACTTAGCTCAAACATATCCATATCAACATTCTCTACCTAATTTGGACTAACCTCATTATAGTGTTGGATACTACCTGTAGGTGTTATCAAATATAAGATTGTGTGCTAAGTTAGAAACTTGTCATCATCCTCATGACCTTTTAGATAGATAAGTCCTATTATTTTCAATTTATAATCCTTTAAAAAACCTTTAAAACTCCATTATTATTTAACATGCTTGATAAGGGCTTAATCTTACTTGACTGTAGGTGATAATCACAAGGAAATCTAACTGTGCTCATGTGTCAGGCTTTTCATTTCATCAACCATGGCTATTTAAGACTAAGCTTTGAAAATAAAAACTAATCATCATACGTATGAGAGGTTAGAAGCAACATATCTCCCTTATTATAAATACCAATATAGGAAGGTTAGCCTCTTCAACTGATGAAACACTATTTGATGACTGTAATGGAATCTTCTACTAGTAAAATGAGGTGTTTCTACCAACTTATTCACCTTCACACTTGAAAAAAAGTATGAAAATCTTATGAGAGATATGATCACTCCCTTGAAAATAATTTAAAACACTTGTATTGCTTATATAAATGTAAATAAATAAATAAAGATGAGGTGTTGGGGATGTGTAAGTAGTTTTGAGAAGACAACCTTATTAATAATGGTTTATGAAGCAGAAGAAACCAAACATATGACTATTTCCATAAATTAGAATTACACAGAATGTACTATCACACACCAAAGGAATTTTATCTAACTCAACTCCTCTTATATGTACCAAAGGGAGACCGATTTACCTTCTTGAGTTGTCTAGGAGAGCGATGGGAAAAAGAGGTAAGTTTTGATCATTTTCAAACCATCAAAGCTGCCCAAGAATGGAATTAAACTATGGGAATGTGAAGAGGCACATTTGAAGTCTTTTGATGTGTCCAAACTATTATATAGGCCATATAACTACCTAAAACCATATGAAACTACCTAATATTCTTAGAAAGATGTTACACCTTCAGTTTATCAATCTCAAAATGGTTTCCTTGACATATCCTAACATGTGAGATGTTGAATATCTTCTAGAAACACTTGTCCTCTTATGTAAACCATACCACTTCATTAAATGACTCAAACTACAACCTTAGAATGACTTAGGATAAACTAAAAAATGTGACAAGGGTGAAAACATAATGTTTGAACTTATTAGGAATATGGTACACATTTCTAACCTAAGATATCCCTATTACAAGTTTTAATAAATAGGGGGTTAACTTAATTTAACTTAGGGTCAAATTAGTCAAAATTTTGGTAATTTCCTAGGGGTGGAAAGCTAGCCCAAAGACCAGTAGCCTTCTCCTATCCATTGGGATATGGAGTCACATATACACTATATTGACATTGAATTTCCTATGAAAGAATACTAAACACAATAAACAATATGACACAAACACACAAGATAACACATTAAAGAAAGAACACTTGTGTTCTTAAGAACACTTAGGGAAAACACACACAACATAAGCAAAACACACCTATTCTAGTATGTACAAGACCTCAAAGACTTGAAGTGAATAAAAATTCATCATGCTTAAACTACAGTCAAATATAATACCTCTTGCATCGTTAATGCTCTATGAAAGCAATCCTTCATGTGAAGCATACTCACCAATAAACACTTGTTTGTATAGATAGTCAAATGACTTACCATATTTAAGTCTTCCACTAGTTGAAAGTATGTCACTTGGAGCTCTCATGAATGCTTCATCTTATCCTCCAAGAATATTATTTAAACTTGTAGCTTTATTGAGTTCTGTTATATCCAATTAGAAACTCTAAAACTGAATCTTGGGAACCATCAAAGTTACTTCAACTTCACCTTCTTCTTGGACATGATATAATTGATGTATAGGATCATCAAGATTATCTTAATTTTGATCAAACATGATTGAAAGTGATTCAAAATTAGGTTGAGGTCTTGACTATTCCTCAAACATACATATCTCTTCCTTATCCCCCTTATATTCCTTCATGATTTCAACCTTCTTGGCAGTGACTAGACATTAATTCTCATACTTGGCAAGGTACTCTCTATAATGCTTGATAAGACACTCTCCCTCATGCTTAGGAGATTAATCAACCACCTTAATATCATATTCACACTTTTTAGGAGGATAATTTGACTTATCTATTTAAATTCTTGAACTATGACATGGAACTATTTCTATAGATAATCTTCCTCTTCATGGATGCCACCTTCAAAGACTCCTCCATCTTATGTAAGAAGAATGTCATTGTATTTATGATTATCCTAATCTACCATAATTTAAAGAACATCATCATCATGAAAATGAATAAGGTAATTACCTTCAACATATTGTGGAAAATAACTATCAATGCTTACCTTAGATTGTCCATCACCTTCCTCATAGATGATGTATGTACCAAGATCAGTCTGCTCAAATAAAGTGTAAGGATTATGTACATAAGTTTCAACACCATAATCATCAAGGAAAAGGTTGGAGATAACTTCAATTTTAGAGGATGTTCCATCATACATAGTAGACTCCTCTTGATCATTGATTGTATAATTGATATTAGAGCTTGTTTCCACATATGACTCAATATGAAACTTAGTCAATAGTCAAGTTCTAATGGTTACTTTTTCTCTATAAATTTTTTTAAGGCCAAGAAGGACCAATCATATAAGAGATAGCCTCCTATCTTGGCTACAAAATCCCTTAAAAGGTAGATATAAAAGTGAGTAGGCAAATCAACCACTACTATATCTTGAAGAATTGGGAAGCTAGGATAATCATGCAAGAAAAATCTCAACCCTTTGATAATTACCACTAACTTAGCTGGTGTCCCATAAAGTTGTATCATTCCCTTTTTTTATGGTTCATATTTCAAACCCAATTTATTTTCCATAAGATTGGGCATCACTAAGGTACTTGCCCCACTATCCATAATGCAATTATGGACAAGCTTATCTCTCATAATGAGAGTGAGTTAGAAGGGTGGAGGCTTTTAATATTTGGAAGAGGGTTAAACAATGTGATTGGGAGAATTAGTGAGTGAAAAATCACCATGCCTTGATGGTTGAGGACTATTTTGAAATTGGGACAATTGCTATTAAAGAAGCTCCTTTTGACCAAGCATGTGAAGTACTTCCCAAAGAGAGAGACTAGTCTTAACACTCTTCAAAGAATAAAAAATATTAAAAGAAGGAAAATAGACCTATTATTATATCCTTGAAGGAAAATAAGTGCCTTGATCTTGAGGCAAAGGATCACTTTTAGTCACCCTTCCAACATTCTAATTTTGAATAGGTGTAAGAGTTGTAGGGACTATCACACTTAGACTCACACATTTTTGCCTTATAGGAGGGTTATTTAAAAATGTAGAGACACCATGAAAATATCATAAATCCTTCCTCTTTTATATTATATTTTTTATAACATAATTAATTTGGTTTAAGACAAATGTGTCTTCTACTAGAAAGTTTGCAAGGATCGCTCTTTAGGGCTGTCATGCTTCATTTACTTCTACTTACATGTAATTCTCATCTTATGCTAATAATTGAGGAGTAACTCATCCTTGGAATACCAAATATTGTTCCCCACCTTCATTTTCATCCATGTATTATCCTTTTTTCCATTATTCTCCTTGGACTAAGTTACTATGAACTGGGACCTTAGCTCTTGTGTTGGGAGTAGAGGTTGGGTTTTATGTTTTAGATGGCCTACTAAAGTTAGGATATACTTGCCCTCTCCTTAGATCATATTTATGAGGTGGGAACCTATTTCCTTATTGAGGATAGGGATATGATTTTTATTAACTCTATATTGAAGATGTAGTTTCCTAATTTGAAATTCTAAGGCATTCCACCTTGAATTCAAATCAATGGTATCTTCTACTTTCTTAGGGGTAATTATAGACTTGGTATTTTCATTTTGGATTTGAGAAACACTTGGAGTAGTAGAATACATGTTGGGAAAGAGGGTCATGGATAATGTTATAGGTAATTTTCCATCTTGTAATAGGCCATTCTCAGCTCTAATGGCTAGGTCATAAGCTTCAAGTAAGGTGTAACCACCCATGGACTACAACATGATTGTCATGTCAATACCAATAATCCTTAGATATGTAGGGAAAACAAAGCTTACAATTCATCTCATGGGAGAAGGCATCTTGTACCAAGTTCTTTGGAACCTCTGATTAAATTTATGCATAGTCTCCTTAGGGTCTCTTTGAATTACATTAAGCTAATGAATGAGTGATGTGTGATCACTTTTGTATTCAAAAATTGAGGTTATCAAATCTCAAAAATCATCCCAAATGGTGATGTATCTTCCTAACAATGTCCTATACTAGTCAAGGGCCTTTCCTATAAGCTACATGTTAAGTAGTTTAATTTCAAAATTGACTTTAGTGACATTATGAAAGCTGTAGAAGTTAGATATGTCCCTAATATTCTCACTAGGGGTGACATGACCTTCACCATTGAAAGTGAGAACACTCTTGGTAGAATTAGGAGGTATATCATCATATGCATCAAGGTGTAAAGTATTTTTAATGTTAAATGTTGGGATGGCATGTTGCCTAGCCATGTTTTCCTCAATTTCCTCTTCACTTTCTTGATCTTCTTGGATTTTAAAGTCTTATTATTCTTCAAAGGTCAAGATAGGCTGAGGATGTTGAACTTCAAGAGGAAGTTTAGGTTGAAAGTTTGTGTTTATGGGGTTTTTACCTCTACTAGTAGTTGACCTAGTAAGGACCATGAAGTATGAACACAAGAAATGATAAAACTTGGTCTAAACCAAATATCACCTTGAATAGAGTAACCAAATGTTGATTAGAACACCATATGTAGATATGATGTTTTCAAGACCAACATTCACCTTGAAAAGATGTACTTGAGATAATAGTCCCACTAGACATAACCAAATTGTTGTCAATCAATATTTCACCCTAGAGATGGTTATTCAAGCCTATTCTAGATTAAGTGAAACATTAGAATACCTATAGGCCTATAGGTTGCATGTAGTAGAGGTAAACCTCTAGGCCTAAGGGCTAGCTCCATAGATTTATCTTCACTTGCTTATCATCTACACTACTTGATTTCTTGGATGAAAAGGGATATAAGTAACAAGAAAAGTAACCTACTATAATGAGGTGATACACTATAATGATCTACTCTAGACTACTATACACTTGCACTATGAAACATGACTCATGTTTTAACCTATTTGGTAATATTGGTGTATTATTCCTAATTTAGTTAAAGGGTCTGAGTAGTAAAATTAGTAAATAAGTATAAAATAATTTAGATACTAATTTATGTAAATTAAATTATAATTTTGATCTTTTTAAAAATAGTAATAAGAGATGAAAAAGAAGACTTAGCTAGAAATTGATTGATACAATTTAGACATGATCTGATATTCACTATGCAAGATTGGAACACTATCACAAACTAAGATCTAAAATTCATTTTATGATTGTATAGGAGCTTCAAAAGTGGATAAAAGTGGTACTAGCATTGTAGTCTACCTATTGACGCAATTATCTTGAGGATCTGAGCTTTCTGGGTTTTGTTCACTATGTTTGTGTGACCCTACCTTTTAAGTTTTGGTAGTTGGAAGTTTGTGGAGCTCCATATAGAGTAGATTTTATCTTCAAACCCTATACTCCATTATTATTTGACTAATTTTGAGAAATATGGTGGGGGGTTAGTGTGTGCAAGATTCATTGAATGTGTATCCACACCCCTGGTGTGGGTACCTTGCCTACATACCAATACTTCAAAGAGGGATAAAGACATATACAGTTATCCCAATTGATGTGATTTATGCAATAGTGTGTATGAAGATGAAAAATGTTAAACTAGATGTGCTTGAGGTAACTAGGCATTGGCATAAATATTTCAACAAGCTTATAATTTTATTGACTAGCTGTATGTAGAGAATAGGGAAGATTAATCAAGTGGTCTTGCTTGCTTAGTGGTAATTGCCAACCCTTTACAAATGATATTTGAATGAGATTTTATAGGGATATATTGGTCATGGGTTAACTATGCTTACATTAGGTAGAAAAGGATAATAATAAGGAACCATAAGGAATTAACCATTGGGGATAAAATTACACTTGGATAGGAGCATCGAAAGTAGACAAGAGTGGCACCAGTGTTATAGTCCAAGTGTGGTGCTACTATCCTAAGTAAATAGGACCTAGGGTGATTTATTTGTCTTAGAAAGAGTAGTATGAGTGAGAAAGGATGAAGTCTAGAATGTTATGGATGATTGGGAATAAATAAAAAGATGCCTATGAGGGTCATGAAAACAAGCAGGAGAGATCTATGGGTTATTGAACACAACTATCTACTAAGAGGGGGGTGAATTAGTAGATCAGCTATAAAACATATTATTTAACCTTTTTAATGAGGATACAAAACATATGCATATCAAAGAATAAATGTAGAGAGCACACACATACAAAACCATAATACACTAGACTTATACATGGAAAACCCAAAGGGAAAAACCATAGTGAGAATAGCTACTAGAATCTACTATTCTAATCCAACCTCACAGTTAAATGCCTCACTAGAAAACCTCACTAGTTACATTCAAGATCACCCACTCTAAAGAAGCACCCACTCCTTAAATGAGCACTAGCTTAGAATTTTTGATAGCACCAACCTATCAGATTTATGAAGCTATAAATTTAGAATGTTAAATAGATTCATACTCTAATACAAGTTGTTCCCAAACTTAGCTATGCTTATTTTTGTGGACAACCCCTATGAAACTTGTCCATTTCATAATATTCACTCTAAGTTTGTTGTTTGAGGTAGGTTTATCTTGTTCTCAGGTGAAGTTGGCTAACATTCTAGAAAAGTTCATGGTGCTCCCTCATCATGATTTATCAAAAAATGTGAAACTCGTAGTGTCGATCTAATCAGGTGTTAGATTTTGACAATTTTCAAGGTGTTAAAAAAATTTTGGTTTTTACATGCAATGGTATAAAAAAATGCCGCTCTTGCACATTTTCAGTCTTCCAAGTACAATGGTGGAAAAAAACATTGTTCTCACAAGTTTTTTTAGTTTTCATGTAGGAGCGATGATTTTCACTACCCTTACATATTTCTTCCTCCCTTTTTCATGCAAGAGCAGCAAAAATAACCGCCCTTGCATTTGTCTTCACCTCTTCATGCATGGGCAACAATTTTAATCCTAGCCAATGCATGCATTCCTCTATATCATGCATGAGTGGTGAAAATCACTGCTAATGCATGATCTTAGTTTTCACGTGCAAAATTTATGACATCAAGCGGTTAGCACTCATTTTGAAGAATTTAAATGATAATTGATTACTCATTTTGATTACTTTAAGTTATCTGCTCCTCCCTCCTACAATCATTCAACCGTGTGAATGAGTGGGATTGTGATTTTGTTGACTTTGAGCTTAGAATTTTGAATTACTACGTAAGTTTTGTTTTTTGGTCTTTTTGCTTTTAGGTTTTTGTTTTCTATTTTCTTTTCCATTGAGGTTGGCTTTGTTTTGATTTCTTTCTTTCTTTTTATGTTTTATTTTCTGTGGTTTCCTTCCCTCACTTCTTCGTACTAGTCTAAAATTCAAATAGCCTAAGAAATCAAATTTATACTACACAAAGTGAATTTTTCCATGTAAGAGCGGTGGATTTTACTACCTAAACATTCCCTACATGTATCGACCTACAAGAGCGGTGATTTTTCCACCCTTATGCACAACTTTTTTTTTGCCATTACCTACCAGGTGGTGATTTTTGCCACCAATACCAAAATTATTACTCCTCATATGCAAGGGTAGTGATTATTACCACCCATGCAAACATTCTTCTAATTTTCCTAACTTTGGGAAATTTTTAGTTTCACTTTTTTGAACCTACTTCATTCTAGTTTTTTAGCCTACTCGCACTTTAACCCTTTCAAGCACATCCCCATGGTCTTGATCATTGACATGTAGTTTTCCTAGATTTCTAGTGTTTCCCATGATTGCATGATCATGACTTTAATTTTAGTTTCTCTTGTGGATCCTTCTTCATCGACATTCTTTTGATAAAATCTCTTCTAGATGACTAAGGTTTTTCCAAAGAAGTTGAAGATAATAAAGTACAAGTATCAAGGTGTTTTTATAACCACCTCAGTTACTTCTAATGTCGACAACATTCGAGATACAGAGATCGGTCATGTGAACATGGTCAAATTTATGGAAAGAACTAAAAAAAGTAATCCCAATCATGAAATAAAGAAGATATTCGAAAGTAATATTCATCTGGTATCTTCTTTCCCTATAGTAGCTCACAACATAGAATTTGTTCTCCAGTGTGCTCAATTCTATAATAAGGATACTAGGACTATGTTAGATGCTAGTGGTAATGTGGAAATTAGACTAGACCCTAAGTTCATTGATAAAGTTTTTATGTGTCCCCCTACTACCGAAGTAATAAAGCTTGATTTTGTCAAAACACAAAGAGAATATGACAAAGATCCTGAAAAAGCAAAGAAAGTAATCAACCATAAATGGCTTAAAACTCTGATGGAAATTAGTTAAGGTGGCCATGAAATTTTCCAAGGAGCAACTTTCAAAAGAATTCAGTGATCTAATCACTCTTCTCAATAAGGTAAGATGTTTACCTTTTTCCTCATAATTTCATGAATGGATGTATCCCTTCATCAAGATAATTCTCCAAGGAAAACAAGTCATCTTTTGGGGAGAGCAAATCAACAATGCTCTGCACTAACAATCAATGAAGGTATCCACTACCTTCAAATTCTACATGACTTCCTACCTGGTGTACATTATAGCTTTAATGGGAACCTTTCCAAGTTTAACATCAGAAGGAGATACGAGAGTAACCCAGTATATCAATACTATCCTCAGTTAACATTGAAGGGTTCTATTCATCATTTCAAGAGAGTAAATGATGCTTTATTTGTAGTATTTTTGTGTCTCTTTGATCCTCAATTAGAATAGAGAAGAATGTCTGATGAGGCCTAGGCAGTTGTGAATGATTTTGGATGTATGTTCTTGTAATTTTCTTCTTTTTCATACCTATGGGTTGGCTTTTTCCAAGTTCATCCTTATATTCTTCCAAGATTCCCTTTAGATAAATTAGTCTTGATGGAGATATGTAGGAAAATAATTGTCATACATAATAAATAGATGGAACTCAAGAAGCCCAATTTCAGATTCCCAATCAAAATTGGTAGGTTTTCAGTGTTAACCACTGGAAAAGCTAGAGTTATGGAAACTAAAATGCAGGTTGTAAAGATGAACTAGTTCAAAAGAAGACTAAATTTTGATTATAGGGGTGTAAAAGATATAATTAGGGGGAAAACCCAATTTCATGAGCCTATGATTAAAGATGTTTGGGTAGATTTGAGGACAATGGAAGATATCAAGAAAATGGACTATAGTAGGTTATCTCTTGAGCAAAAAGAATATCTAAGACTTGTTGATATCCTTAAAAATTTAGTAGATGATGAAGATTTTATTAATGATAGATACCATGCTGAACTAGTTGCCAATACCTCTCTTCTCCCAATCCAATGGTCACAAAAGGAACTGACTTCCTTAAGGAAAAGATTTGAACCAATATTGGCAAACACCAATGATTGGTTAGCAAATAAAGTAATCACTTTGAAATAATTCATCACAGGTTCAGAAGCTAAATTTCAAGAAGAAAGAAGAAGGACATAAAATAGGATGAAGAATAAAAGTGATGTTCCTTCCTCTTCTAGGCCACATAAGCCTAAAATTATAATTGTGATGAAGAAGTTGAAAGTTATGGAAAAAGAGCTAGAAATAACAGATTTGGAAGTTGAGAAGCAAAGCACTGAATATATAGCAAGGGAAAAGATGGAGACTGATGATAGGCCCATAGATCAATGAGAGAAGGAAACTTTGCCTCCTTAAGAGAATGTGCAACAAGAAATAGGAATTTCTTCTTCCCTATTGGGCACACCTGTTGTAACTCCACCTATTTCTCTAATTAGTGTTCCTTCTTCTGGATCACCCTCTCCTTCCAAAATTATTTTTGACAACCCTCAAGGCTATTTTGGAGATAATATTCATTCCTTAGGATCAATTCCTAGTTTGTCATCTCCATATTTTGATATTGAGTATAGTTCTGCTCTTGATCACTTAATAGAAGGTGTAGTTTTTACTGATACTCTACCTATTATTTCCACTACTAGTGCAAGTGCAACTCCAATAAGGCCAACAATGGAGATTGATCCTAATGTATGTACTTCTACCCTCCCACCTTGGTTATTAGCTTATACGCCCAAAAGGAAAAAAACAAACCATCTCTCAAGATGACTTTGATTTCAATAAAATGGGACCAGTGAAAGTCAAGGCTCCCAAGAAGCCAAAGATTCTTTCAAAGATGATTGGGGATAAGGGACACACATTTTTGGACATTGAAAGACCTCCACAAGATGAAACTATTGAAATTTTTGATATAAGTGACTACTTTATCTCTAGAGTTGAGTTAGGTAAGATAACCCATGAAAGTGCTAAGAGTGATATGCAGTCAGCCATGGACATCTTGATTTAGAAATTTGATAGAGAGAAAGAAATGAAGGATCATTATAAAGCAATGGTGGAACAATTGACTGTAGTGATAAGGAGAATTAATTTCACTCTAGAAATAGTAACTCTAGAGGCTATTTCCATAGAAGACCTCATGATTCAGAAAGTGGAAAAAATCTATCTCAAGGGAAAAGTACTTGAAGAGTACTTAGACAAGATGCATACACAAGGAATTTCCTTGTTCACAGAGTTATCTAAGAAGATGGATAAAATGAGAAAAATAAGAGCAAAACTAGATAATCTTATTAATATTATTTCTTAAGATATTGAAAGCATAAGAAAGTATCTTGATAAATGGATGGATATGAAGAAGTTAAAAATGAGCACTATAATATCAATTGGCATCATTGCTAATAGAGACTCTTAAACTGAAACTAAAGAATCATTAATATATAAGATTCAGGTGCTTAAAGAATTAATCAGTGATCTCAAATCATCAAAGAACCTCAGTGAATAAAGTGATATCAGTCTTTTGCATAATTGGAGGAGCTGCCTTGCAAGCTCACATCACAAGACAATTAATTCCTTTCAACAGAAGAAATGATTTAAGAATTTGAAGGTATGTTTTGGAAGGAATTTGAAGATAAGGCATTTTTAGTAGCCTCTGTGGATAATATTCTAGATAATCAGTTAACTTTGGATAATCTAAAAAGTAGGTTAACTAGTCATGCAAAATTGGTCACAATAGTGAGAGATGCCATAGTTAGGGCTAAGGTGATTTTCAAGAATACTATTACTCCAGACAGTATTGAGATACAAGCAGCTATCACCATGTACGATGTTCACATGAAGAAAAATGGGGATACAAATTAAAACTATCCTTGGTTTAATTTCCATTTTTTAAATGCACTTTTGTAACTGATTTGGACATTTTCACATGTACTTTTGTCATGTGTAATTACATGTAAAAATATGGAAAGTCTAAAGTCAACAAGGACTCCTATCTTTGACTTGGTCAAAAGTATTTAAGTCTTTTTAAAATCTTCAAGGCCTCTCCCTATAAATAAAGAGGGCCTCTTTTGTAAAAGGATCTTCTTTTAGTGATTGGAAGCAAAAACTCTACTCAATTGAAATGCCTTTTGAGACTTTTAGCTCAAATTGTAAATCATATTTTATTAAGTAAATGAGAAAGCAAGTGACTTTTCAAACTTTGTATTAGAGTAACTTGTGTTGTGTGGGAAATTGTTTTTACATCCTTTTCTTAATACAATCTTATCTATTTGATTAAATAAGTAGAGTGAGCGGAAATAATTTGAAAGATGTCCTGGAGTTGATTATGGAGACTTTATGCTCTTATAGTTATCTTTAGTTTGTGTTTTATCATTTTAAAATGAAAGATATGGAAAAGGCTTTGAACTGCTTTTAAGTTTTGTAATCATATACACTGTTATAGTTTTTAATGAAGACTTTTGGCTATGCATCATTCTACTATATTATATAAGTTATAAATCATTAAGAGAAGCAATGATAGGCTTTGTACTCTCATAAGTTTCTAGTGGATTCAGTTAATATCCAAGGAATTTTCCTTCACTTTGTAAACATCATTTCTGAAAAAAGAGAAATAGATGGTATGATCTCACCCCTGAGTTAATATTTAGTTTATATTAGTTTAAAATAGTTTTTAGGGAATCTCCCCTTACTAAGAAGAGAAATTTATCTCATTACATTGTGGCTGATATATGCATTTTGTCTTCAATTAGCTAATGACAAAATATTCACCCAACAAATTTTTGGCGACTCCACTAGGGATCAAATGTGCACTTTGAAGCCTCAAGCTTTAAATTGAAGTATTTCTAGTTCTTTTCCATTCTACACTCTGACAGATTACATGGTATACGTGAAGCTAGAGAGCTCAAGGTATTGTTGATCCTATATTTGAGTTGGTGTAATAAAATAATTTTGATCTTTTTCCTCCATAATCTCACCTTCAGTGAACCAGGAGTTTTCCTTCTACCAACGTTAGATCTCCAATACTAGGTTAAGCTTCTAGTTCTAGTGCTAGTAGAGTTTTATCTATACATACCCCACAAAGTTTTATTATCCCTCCTTTTAATCATCACATCATGGCAGCCAAAGGCTCTTGGGGTAACACTTTTGGCCCTCTTAATCTAACCCCACCTCTACATGAACTACCTCATATTTCAAGAAAGAATTTTCCCAAGTTCTATGGTGATGGGAAGGTTCATCCTGATGAGAATATTGTAGTTTTCTACATAGCATGTGGTGTGATAGGCATTGAAAATGAAGATATAGTGGTAATACTATTTGTAGAAACATTGTAAGGCAATGCCACAGATTGGTTTTATCATCTTCAAGCTTAGACTATAACTAATTGGAACATTCTCAAGGCCAATTTTGAGGCTAGATTCAAACTCGTAGAAGATGCACATACCTTATTGGCTCAACTCATGCAAATGAAGAAGGAGCCTCATGAGCCTATGTGATACTTCATTTCTAAATTCAATAAATTGAGGAATAGGATCCCTGTAATTACTCAGCCAACACCAAAAAATCTTAAGTGCTTCTTCATCAATTCTCAACTTCTCAAAGTGAGTTTTTTATTGAGGTAGGATGGCCCTATAGATCTTTCTATAGATCATATTTTGGCTACCAAGGTCGAAGATGATCTTATCCTGGTAGGTAAGATAAGAAAATATTCTAATAAAAATAAATTTTCTTCATCTACTGAAAGTTCTTCCACAAGCACCACTGATCCTATCGTGCAAAAGTTAGAAAATGAATTTCTAGCCCTGAAAAGGCAAATGTCCAAGGTATGCCTGATCCTCCTTCTTATTGGGACATACCAAGGAGGATGTTTCCCAACCATTCTTATCAAGATAATGCTACTAAAAATCAAGGGAAATCCAATCATCTTCCTCCCACACAAGGGAAGCTTGTCATTGAAGCAGTTCCGTTCAACTCAGTAGTTGGTTATCATGAAGCCAATCATGATCTCTCTTTCCAACCTAAGTTAGACCAAGAAGATGATGCTAACCTCTTTGTAGATGGAGAAAAAAAATTAGCTAGTGACTCCAATATTAGTTTTTTGGATTACCAAGATGAAGCTAGAAAAAAGGGAGAGGTGTTTGATGGATCATATGCTATTTTTACTAGGTCCCAAAACTAGTCAACTCATCAAGATAATAAAAGAAATGTAGGAGAAGAACCTCAACCAATAATTTCAATTGATAAATGGGGGATTTCACTACCTTTGCAATCAAAGGACCTTGTGACCAATAAGAAAGTAAGTACCTCAAACAACCCTGTACCTTCTAATTCAATTTCTCAGACCAGTACCATATCAAATAAAAACCAAAATGATGGACTTCCTTCCTCTATTTCTAGTTCATTTTAGTTATTTAATATAATTGATCATGCTAGGAAGACCAAGATCCAACTGTTTGAAGTTGAGTACTTACAAGCTAATTTTGAACAATTTAATAGGTTAGCTAACTATATCAAAAACAAAACCATCCCTATAGGACAAGATTTTCTAAAAGTGACTCATGATACCCCAAAGAACAAATTAACTCAAAATAATCTTGTCGTTACTCCTCTTGTTTCCCCCCAAAAAATAGAACCTTTCTATGTTTCTCTATTGATAAATGGTCATAAGTTGAGTAACTATATAATAGACTCTAGAGTATCTGATAATTTTATGCCCACCAAGGTAGCAGATTCTCTCAGTCTTACCTTAACTAAGACTTTTGAGAGATATTTCTCCATGGAAAAAAAATAAGTACCAATTTTGGGTCAAATCAAAGATGCCCAATTTGCATTTGTGGCTTTCCCAGATAAAAGGATTAAGATGACAGTCTTAGTGGCTGATGTTCTAGCCTTTTATGGCATTCTACTTAGACGTATTTTTTGTAAATATGTAGGTGGAGAGTTGAATATGGATCTATCTGAAGTAAGAATACCTATTAAAGGTGCCATGAAAAATTTGCTTCCTGAGAAAGAGTCAAAATATAGTCACCCAATTGTCAGACTCCAAAGCTCAAATTTTGTTTGAATCATCAGGAATGGGTAATTATTTTCTGACCACTAAAGATGTTTTTAGCTCATCAGATGAAAGTTCATTATGTGATAATTTATAAAATTCAAATATAAAATTATAAGAATTTTTAGAGTAAAGTTTAGGCAAAAAAGAATCTTCCCTCACTAATGAAGAGAAATCTTTAAGAAGATCAAATTTTAATGATGTTTGGATTTTAAAATTTAATGGTAGCTACTCTTCTACCAGTTTTAGAATTGGAATTATTTTGGTATACCCTAAAAGAGAAAATTTCCCTTATTCATATAAGTTATAGTTAAACAATACCAACAACACTACTGAGTATGAATCTTTGTTGCTTGGATTGAAAGCTACTCATGCTAGAGGTGTTA
The DNA here is from genome assembly GCA_037957365.1 of Torreya grandis. Taxonomy (NCBI): domain Eukaryota; kingdom Viridiplantae; phylum Streptophyta; class Pinopsida; order Cupressales; family Taxaceae; genus Torreya; species Torreya grandis. The sequence goes on from JARHVA010003609.1 coordinate 1,078,574, forward strand.
AGAATCTTCATGCCTAAGGAGATGTTGAATTGGTGGTTTGTTAGGTAAAGAATCTATATCAAACCAAAAATTAATTATTGTGACATTATCATAATTTTTTATGGAATTGCATTGAAATTTTTGATGCTTTCAATATTTTTGCAGTGCCAAGAGAGTTTAATGATCATGTAGATTCGTTAGCTGTCTCCACAACTCTTATGGTTCCTCATAAAAATTTCAAAGGGAACAAGTACAATATTGAGCTAGTCTTTTGACCAAGTGTACTTGATAATGCCAATGATTGGTAGGTGTTTAATGGTGACAATTAATTCATTACTTTTCTGGAAAAGATGGATAACTTTGAGGAGCTTTATTTTGAAGGTAGCAAATATTTGCCATGGGAACCAGTTCCCATTATAGATTCAAAAATTGGTTAAGATTTCCTTAAACTCAAAGGGAATAAGATTTCAAAAGTTTTGGTTTGTCTTGAGAAGTTATTTGATAAGCATGCCAAGTATATCAAGTAGTGACAAATAGATTCAAGTTCCTCCAAGGAATTTGATCAAATAAATTTGAGTACTAGAAGAAAATCACAAAATGGTCAACATTGGAACTTATTGCAATTCTGATGAAAAAATCAAATTCATTACTCTTCTTCTCCATTACATTGATGTTTTGGCATATTCTTATGATGATTCAAAATCTCTCAGGCCTAAAGAAATTTAGCATGAAATTCATCTTAAAGTTGGGTCATTGCCTCACAAGTAGAAACAAAGGCAATACAACCCTAAAATATCAGGTACTATCCTTTTTAAGATCTAGAAGATGTTAAATGCAGGGATAATTTTTCAATCCATCATTCCACCTAGGTTGTGAACATAGTTCTTGTGAGAAAAAAGAATGGAGAAATTCATATCTATGTCAATTTCAAATACTTAAATCAATCTTCTCTAAAGGATAACTACCCCTACCCATCATGGATCAAGTATTGCAAATAGTGACTGGCTCAAAAATGTTATCAATGTTAGATGGTTTTTATGGATATAATCAAGTGGAAGTCAATAAAGCAGATCAATATAAAACTCATTTCACTACACCTTGAGGCACATTTACATATTGTATAATGCATTTTGGTTTGATCAACAATGGTGCCACCTTATAGAGAGCAATGGATCTTGCCTTCAGAGATAAAATGGGGAAGTTTATTATGGTATATCTTGATGACTTGACCATTTTTTCCAAACATCATCCTGATCATGTGCATCATTTACAAAAAGTTCTGGAATGTTGTTGGTAAAATGGTATTTCTCTCAATCTCAAGAAGTCATTTTTTAAGGTTACAGAAGGTAAACTTCTCGGTTACACTATATCCTGAGAAGGAATAAAAATTGACTCAGAAAGAGTCAAAACTATCCAAAATCTTTCTCTACCTACTAGTAAGACTGCAGTTCATTCCTTCTTTAGAAAGGTGAACCTTTTGTGAAGATTCATTCTTGAATTTGTAGAGAAAACTCACCACATTGTTGACATGATGAAGGGTAAGGATACTTTTTATTGGATTATAGAAGGAAAAGTGGCATTCAAAGATATCAAGAAGGCTATCACTCATGCTCCAATCTTGGTTTGCCTAGATTATACCAAATAAATCATAGTATACAGCTATGCTTCTGAACATATACTTTTAGCTATTTTGGTTTAGAAAAATAAAGAAGGTGTGGAATCTCCCATATCATTTATGAGTTGTCCTCTCAAAGCTCATGAATTAAAATATTCAAATATGGATAATCATGCTTATGCTATACTTAAGGTGGTAAAACATTTCCATTTCTATATCCTGAATTCACATATTGTTGTTTTGGTACTTGATACAACAGTAAAGTTCATTTTAAGTCAATAGGAGTTTGATACTAAAAGGGGAAATTAGATTGCTAAGATTCAAGATTTTGATCTTGATATCAAACCTACTAAGATTTTGTGGGGAAGAGGTCTTTATTAATTAATTGTTGATAATATACCAAAAGAAATAGGACATGAAGAAATAGAGGTTGAAGACATGCCTATGGTTCTTTTTGTCACTACTACTGATGAGTGATATTCCAATATCGCTCAATTTCTTACCTATGGTGAGTGTCCTACCCATATATCTTATAAATAAAAAATAAATGTTAAGTTAAAACCTACTAATTATGTCTTGTGGGACAATGGTTTGTACAAAAGAAGCCTCGATGGGGTATTTCTTCATTGCGTGGATAAAGTAAAACAAAGTAAACTTTTGAAGTCCTTCCATAATTTGGCTTGTGGATGACATTTTTCCACTCCTCTGATGGCTCACAAGATTTTATGAGCTAGATATTATTATCCTACACTGTTTCAAGATGTGTACAATTGGGTACGTAGGTGTGAGTTGTGTCAATAGTTTATTGGAAAACCCAAGTTGGCCACATTACCTCTCAAGCTGGTGGTGATTGAAGAACCTTTTTATTAATAGGGTATTGATTTCATTGGCACCGTGAACCCATCTTCAAGTGCTTAACATAACTATGTTCTCACTGCAACAGACTATTTTACCAAGTGGGTGGAAGCCATTCCAGTTAAGCATGATACTTCGAAAGTAGTATGTAATTTCCTTAAGAAAAATGTTGTTTCCCGATTTGGAGTTCCAAATAAGATTATATCAGATAATGACACTTGTTTCTCTTCTATAGAGATTAACAAATTTTGCTACGATCATGGGATTATTCTTTCCCACTCCTTAGACTACTATTTGGAAGGAAATGGTCAGGTAGAATCAAGTAACAAGAATCTGGTTACTATGATCAAGAAATTGGTAGATGATAATCAGAGAACTTGGCATAAAGCATTGTTCGATGCTTTGTGGTAAAATAGTATTACACTCAAGAGGGCAATAAGCATGTCACCATTTAAAATTTTGTATGGTTTGAATGTGGAGATACCAATCACCCTGGAACTACCAGCACTGAAGTTGGCAAAGGTAGTCAAAGATCAAACTTTTGAAAATTCTATAAATAAGAGGATCATGTGCTTAACTAAACTAGAAAATAAATGAACTATGATAGTGGAATATATTTTTGCACATCAAAATTAGGTAAGAAACTCTTCGATAAGAGAGCAAGGATTTGTTAGTTTTAGATTAGAGATCAAGTCTTGTTGTGGGACAAGAGGAGAGAACCAAAAGGAATGCATGGAAAATTTGATTCCTTATGGAGAGATCCATTCACCATTCATCAATTCTATGGTGAAAATAGTTTCTTGCTAGAATATCAAGATGAAACACCATTTTCATTGCCTCACAGTGGGCAACATCTAAAGTACTTCAATCCTTGAAGTATCAGATAAGTTCATTTGTATATTTTTATGTTTTTGTTTATTTTTATTTGGTTTTTTGTGTCCTTTTATTTTAGATATCTTGACTCTGTGGCCCAATGGCATGGATAAAGTCACTTAGAGACTGGGTTCTACTCCCTTTGATTGTTTTAAAGTTCAATTGATGGAAGTTTCCCAACTGGAGCTAGCTGTTGTTCCCAAAATCAACTATGCTTATTTTTATAGACAACCCCTACCAAACTTGTCCATTTCATAATATTCACTCTAAGTTTATTTTTTGAGGTAGGTTTCTCTTGTTCTCAAGTGAAGCTGGCTAATATCTTGGAAAAGTTCATGGTTCTCTCTCATTATAATTTATCAAAAAACATGAAACTCATTGCAATGTTGATCCAATCAGGTGTCAGATTTTGACAATTTTCAAGGTGTTAGACAAATTTTGGTTTTTACATGCAATGGCAGTGAAAAATTCCACTTTTGCACATTTTCAGTCTTCCAAGTGTAATGGCAATGAAAAATGCTACCCTCACAAGTTTTTTTAGTTTTCATGCAGGAGTAGTGATTTTTTCTACCCTTGCATATTTCTTCCTCCCTTTTTCATGTAGGAGCAAAGAAAATCACTGCCCTTGCATCTGTATTCACCTCTTCATGCATGGGCAGTGATTTTAAACCTAGCCAATACATGAATTCCTCCATATCATGCATGAGTGATGAAAATCACCACTAATGCATGATCTTGGTTTTCACATATGACATTTATGACCGCACACACCAAGTGGTTAGCATTCATTTTGAGGAATTTAAATCCCTATTGATTACACATTTTGATTATTTTAAGTTGTCTACTCGTCTCCCCTATAATCATTCAACTGAATGAATGAGTGTGATTATGATTTTGCTGAATTTGAGCTAAGGATTTTGAATTACTGGGTAAGTTTTGCTTTTTGGTCTTTTTGCTTTCAAGTTTTTGTTTTTTACATTATTTTATTTCTTTCTTTTTATGTTTTATTTTCTATGGTTTCCTTCCCTCACTTCTCTACACTAGTCCAAAATGCAAATAACCTAAGAAATCAAATTTCTGCCACACAAAGTGAATTTTTCCTTGTAAGAGTGGTGCATTTTACTACCTAAACATTCCCTACACACATTGACCTGCAAGAGTGGTGGATTTTACCACCCTTACACACATTCTATTTTTTTTTCCATTACCTACTTGGGTGATGATTTTTTCCACTAATACCATAAGTATTACTCCTCATATGCAAGGGCAGTAATTTTTACCACCCATGCAAACATTCCTCCAATTTTCCTAACTTTGAGAAATTTTTAGTTTCACTTTTTTGAACCTATTTCCTTCTAGTTTTTGGCCTTCTCACACTTTAACCCTTTCAAGCACATCCCCATGGTCTTGATCATCAACATATAGTTTTCCTAGATTTCCAGTATTTCCCTTGATTACATGATCATGACTTTTATTACATTTTCTCTTGTGGATCCTTCTTCATCAACATCATTTTGATAAAAGCTCTTCTAAATGACTAAGGTTTCTCTAAAGAAGTCAAATATAATGAAGTAAAAATATCAAAGTGTTTTTCCAACCACCTCAGTTACTTCTAATGCTGATGACATTTGAGATACAAAGATCGATCACGTGGACATGGCTGAATTCATGGAAAGAATTAAATCAAGCAATCCCAACCATGAAATGAAGAAGATAATTGAAATTAGTATTCATCTGGTATATTCTTTCTTTGTAGCAGCACAAAACATAGAATTTATTCTCCAGTGCACTTAGTTCTATAATAAGGATACCAGGGTTGTGTTGGATGCTATTAGTAATGTGGTAATTAGACTAGACCTTGAGTTCATCGATAAAGTGTTCATGTGTCCTTCTGATACCAAAGTAATAAAGCATGATTTTGTCAAAGCACAAAGAGAATATGACAAAGATCCTAAAAAAAGTGAAGAAAGTAATCAACCATAAATGGCTCAAGACTTTGAGGGTGAATTTGTTAAGGTGGCCATGAAGTTTACTAAGGAGTGACTTTTTAGAAGAAGTCGGTGATTTGACGACTCTTCTCAGTAGGGTAAGAGGTTTAGCTTCTTCCTCACAATTTCATGAATGGATGTATTCCTTCATCAAAATAATACTCCAAGGCAAACAAGTTATCTTTTAGGGAGAGAAAATCAGCAATGCTCTACATGAGTAATTGACAAAGGTATCCACTACCTTCAAATTCTACATGATTTCTTACCTAGTGTACATTGTAGCTTCGATGAGAACCTTTCTAGGTTTAACATTAGAAGGAGATAGGAGAGTAACCCCATTATATCAATACTATCCTCAGTTAACATTGAAGGGTTCTATTTATCATTTTAGGAGAGTAAATGATGCTTTCTTTGCAATATTTTTGTGTCTCTTTTATCCTCAGTTAGAATAGAGAAGAATGTCTGACAAGGCTTGGGTAGTTGTGAATGATTTTGGATGTATGTTCTTGTAATTTCCATCTTTTTCATATCTTTGGGTTGGCTTTTTCCAAGGTCATCCTTATATGCTTCCAAAATTCCCTTTAGACAAATTGGTCTTGATGGAGCAATGTATGTAAATAATTATCGTACATAATAAACAACGAAACTCAAGAAAACCAATTTTAGATGCCCATTCAAATTGGCAGGTTTTCAATGTTAACTATTGGAAAAGCTAGAGTTATGGAAACTAAAATGTAGCTTGTAACCATGAAGTAGTTCAAAAGAAGACCAAATTTTGATTATAGGGACATAAAAGATATAATCAGGAGGAAAACCCAATTTCATGAGCCTATGATTGAATATGTTTGGGTAGATTTGAGGATAGTAGAAGATATTAGGAAAATGGACTACAATAGGTTATCTCTTGAGTAGATAGAATATCTGTTGACCATTTTTTACCCAATAAGCCAAAAATTGGTCCCCTTCTTCCCCTGTTGTTTTAGGCCAATTCATTTTTTGATTTTGCACAAGTCTAGGAATTTCTACAGACTCCGCAAGTCTATTTCTATGGACTCTACAGGTCTAATTTCTATGGACTCTATAGGTCTATTTCTATGGACTCTATAGGTCTATTTCTATGGACTCTATAGGTGAAGTTTCTATGGATTCTATAAAGAAGTTTTTCTATAGACTCTGCAAGTTAATTTTTTGGCACATGAAGAATCAGTTCAGAGAGTGCTAGGTTTTACAAGGCTTCTTCAGGCTCTTTTCTAAGGAAATTCACAAGGAAGGTTGGCATCATTGAACCATTAAACCATTAAACTAATTCAATGCCTTGGTTATTGGTTCATCACAAAGTTTAACAGCTGAGTTCAACAGTTTCAATTCAATGCTTTGGTTCAAATCTCAAGATCATCGGCCTTGGTTCACCACTTGGTTCATCACTTTGGTTCAATAGCCTTGGTTCATCGCAAAAGGTTCAAAGGGGCTTGGTTTTAATTTAAAAAGTTCAAAAAATGGTGTGAACCATTGAACCTTTTTGGGTTCAAGCAGTTGGTTCAAAGGAATGGTTCAAACACTTGGTTCAAGCAGTAGGTTCAAAGGCTCAGTTTAATGAATGAGTGGTGCACAATGTTGAACCATTAAACTATTGAACTATTGAACCTTTTTGGGTTCAATCAGTCAGTTCAATGGCTTGGTTCAAGGGAGCATCCTAAATATAGAAGACAAGTGCCCTTGCAGAGGGAAGTTTTGGGTTCAAGAGCCCTTGAAAAGGGTAGGGAGCACTTTAAAAAGGCCACAAAGAAGCGGTTAGGATCCTTCAAAATTTTATTAAGGCAAAGTCATGAATTCTTTTAGACTTTTGTCTGAAGGATTTACTTCAGACAAAAAGTCTAAAGGAATTCAGGGAAGCTATAGCCAAAGAACCTAAAGGAATAATCAAAGAAACCAATACAATTCTTGTAGACTCTTTATCCATGAAAAATTTTTTTGGAGGAAAAAACCCACAGAAAAAGCCCACAGAAAAGACCCGAAGGAATTTGCCAAGGACAGTGATGTCCCAAAAGTTGTTAATTTCAAGGAGACAAATTAGCCATTATTTTTTAAAGTGATGATGGGTGTGTGGACATTAATTTTAAGACAATGAAATAGTTATTTGCTTTTAAATTGCCTAAGTACCAACCACGAAAAGAGCCCAAGGAATGCAATGACCTGCCAGAAGACCATCCCTAAGGGCTAAAGGAGTAGAAAGAGACAAAAATAGGATGAGACAAGGTAAGAAATGGAAAAAGCATCCAAGTGGTGAAAGGAGGTGTCAACTCAGGGATTTATTCTTGCAGTTGGAACAACACTTGCCAAGCGGTCACCAAATGGTGCAAATAGTAGACGGCGTGGCCTGTCTTCTCCCTTTGCATTTATAAGCAGACAAGTTGTAAAAACACCTTGAAGGGAGAATTCTATTTGATGAAAAGAGGTGTGGCCATGATTTTCACATTAATGTGGAATGCTTAAGTTCGAGTAGAAACTGACAATCAAACGGTTCCCTCTTCCCAAGGCTCAGAGTGCACATGGGCCAGCTTGCAAAAAGAGTGCCAAAGTCTTTCCTAGAAAGTGCCAAGTTCTCCCCCTCTTTCTATATATTATAAAATTTCTCATTTGAGAATCATCCACTCTCTTATCCTTTAAGGCAAAACTATGCCCAAAAATCTCTCAGGCTTGTAAGGCAAGGTTGCCAGATTTTACCTTAAATCAGGACTTAGCATTTTTACCTCTATCTGGACTTGCACTTTAAAGTATATGTATGTTTTCTTCTTTTGTGTTAATTCATTGTATTTCATGCTTTTTGTAGATTGATTACATCATGTCCAGTGCATTGTGAAGTCTCTTTTCTACAGGTCTGCCAGAAGTGTTCCTAGGGGAATGTAGGTACCTGTGAATAGGCTGCCATAAGTGTGTCTGAGGATGCCTCTGGTAGTTTCTTCCTCCCTGTATTTCCACAGACCCCTAGCTTACTATTTTAGAAGAGATTCCCACTTTAGATGAGGTGTATGGGTGATTATTTTTGGTGAAAAGTGTATATTTAGGCTGGGTGGGTCAACTTTTTTGGTGTATCACCTTTTCATTTTTAGGCTTAGGTTCTATTTTTAGCATCTCTCTCTCTCTCCCTTTTCATTCCCCTTTTTTAATTTTATTTTTTAGTAGTAGGAGAAACCAAGGCTTGAAAGATACATTAGAGGGAGCTAGCGCTTATCTAGAGACTCTCCCCTCCAGCTTCATCGGTCCCACATGCGAGAGGGGAGTTTCCATTGTTGCATGTGGAAAGGCATGAGCTCAACCTCCTACCCTGGGTGTAATCCACTGCATCAATAGTTTTTGGCATGCCTGGTGGGACCAACTAGGACAAGTTGTGTCTAAAGAGTTAAAGAATTTTTGGTGTGTTCTTTAACCGACCAACCTTTGGAGGCTTTTGCATCAACACCAATGGAAACTCTGAGTTAAATCAACTGGTTAAGTAGTCTAGGTGCCATCAAGAAATGACATTTTTGTATGTATAATCCCATTGATAAGATTCATGGACTTTGTATTCCTTCATATGATTTTAATTAAGCTCAGGATCTTTATGTAATCCCCTCAAGTAGCTCTCCTAGTTGCCCTTCAATGATAAGGGAGGTGGCACTAGAGTTTGAGAATTAGGTAATGAAAATATATAGACTAGATGAGCCATATGGTTATTAGCAGGAGCTGATGTACAAAGAAGCATGTTTGTTTAGGCAAGCTCAGGCCTTGTAATCCATGGAGGAGGAGGTAGCAAAGTGGAGGAATCCATTTATGCAAGGCAGTCAGCCTTATGTGCCCCCTCCTATCCTAAAGAAATCCCCCTCTTGTACACCAAATCCTTTCTACCAAATGGCACTTGCTCATTCTAACTCATCTGATGCATCAATCAACCCTGCTCTTGACCCTGTACACCTAGCCTTTAAGCATCAAAGGGAACTAGAACAACCTCCCATGGAGATGAACCTTCTAAAATCCTTATATTATGAATCTTCTTTTAGGGGGAACCTTACAAACCAACACATCTCTCTCAAAACTGTTCCTACTCAACATGATGATGCTAGTGACCTCCAAGAAAGACTCTTTTAGGATAATCTATCCAATCAAATTGAAGATTTAGAGGCTAAGATGAGACTGCTTCGTGAAAGAGAGTTAGAACTTCTAAAACTTGTGGAGGAGCCCTAAGACCTTGGAGAAAACAAAGTTGCTGCTTGTTCATAGAAGCAAAATTCCAACTTCAAGATCCTAAACTAGAAGAAAATAGTAGAATCATGGGGCAAGAAGGAGGAGAAGAAAGGTTTTGCTCAAAACCTTGAAGAGGATGAGGCTACCCCTACTCATGATAATGATGGTGGCATCCAAGAAAGGCATTTCCAAGAGGATATATCTAGAAGAATTGTAGAGTTGGAATCTAGAGAGAGATTCCTTAGCCAAGGTGTGATGGATGGTTCAGACCCAATGACACATTCCATGTCTGAACACACCCCATCTACACACCCCAAGGAGATCTATCAGGCCACACCTAATATTGATGAAGTGCTAGCCAATGGAAGGAGGAGAATCATTCGATTCTATCTCAAAGACTACCTCCTCTTCCACATGTTTTTTCCACTTCATCCCTTCTCAAGGAGGAACTTATTCTAAAAGAGGCAAGTGGGGATTAGAAGATCCAATCTACAGTTTCCCAAGAGGCTGTCATGAGTGACGATGAAGAATAAATCATCATTGATGATCCTTGTGAAGACCTCGTCAGTAATGGAGAAGACAAAGGGCATGCATACATGTGGATGTTCCAACATTATGAGGAGGAACATAAGCATGGTGAGCTCTCTCCCCCTTTGTTTGATGAACATCCTTGTTGCTTTGATGAGGAGGATGAATACACCAAAGAGCTTGAGTTAGAGGAGGATCAGGAGGATATCTTTGAACATCTAGAGATCCTAATATTTGAGGAGGAAAAGGAGAAGCTGGTCTCCCTTGAGGAAAGCCTTAAAGAAGAGTTTTTTGAACAAAGAGGTGATTTTCTGTGGGATGATCAATCATTTTGTGATTCCATTTTAGACATCAAAATAGTCAACCTTCTTCAAGAAGGCCAAGAGGGAGTAGAGGATGAGTTTGGCGGGATATCCAACAAAGCAGAAGGAAACAAGTCAAACCATGATGCATTATAGAGGGACTATGCAGATCAAAGGGCTTATGGTCATGAACCAGTAGCCATAGATTTCTTGGTAAAATACACCAGCATGAAGAGCCAACATTCAACAAGATTCTAGGAACAAGGAGAATACATGTATGTTGGAAGCATGTTTGAATCTGATCCACTCAGATGTTGGCCAATCAAGGTGATTGGCAAGAGGAGCAGGTCACCAAATCTCCTTTTTATTTAGCCACTTGTCTAGTACCATAATTCTTCTTACTAAGAAGGGGACTTGAGAAGTTTTCCCTTTGATCTAGGAGGGAATCAAATACACATGGTTATCTATATATGGTAGTTTGCTTTCAGTTTCTTTTCCTACTTTTCCTAAGTGTGGTTTGCACAAGTAGTGTTTTTAGCCTTGTGTGTTTTCCTTTGTGTGTGGGGTAAAATCTTCATGTTTGATTCTTAGATATTTTGGAGCCATTACTAACCTTTATTCAAAGCTGCATCTGACTCTGTGCCTAATGGACTACAAGGCAACTGGTCTCTAAGCATAGCAAGCATGTTTCCCCTAGGAGTTACCAATTTGTTGACCATTTTTTGCCCAACAAGCCAAAAGCTGGTCCCCTTCTTCCCCTACTATTCTAGGCCAATTCATTTTTTAATTTTTCACAAGTCCAAGAATTTCTACAGACTCTACAGGTCTATTTCCATGGACTCTACAGGTCTAAATTCTATAGACTCCGCAGGTCTATTTTTATGAACTCTATAGGTCTATTTTTATGGAATATGTAGGTCTATTTCTATGGACTCTATAGGTGAAGTTTCTATGGATTCTACAAATAAGTTTTTCTATAGACTCTGCAAGTTAGTTTTTTGGCACATGAAGAATCAGTTTAGAGAGTGCTGGGTTTTACAAGGCTTCTTCGGGCTCTTGTCTGAAGAAATTCACAAGGAAGGTTGGCATCATTGAACAATTGAACTAGTTCAATGCCTTGGTTCAACACCTTAGTTCAATCGGCATTGGTTCATCGCTTGGTTCATTGCAAAGTTCAACAGTTTCAGTTCAATGCTTTGGTTTAAAGCTCAAGTTCATCAGCCTTGGTTCATCACTTGGTTCATTGCTTTGGTTCAATAGCCTTGGTTCATCGTAGAAGGTTCAAAAGGGTTTGGTTTTAATTAGCAAAGTTAAATAAATGGCATGAACCATTGAACCTTTTTGGATTCAAGCAGTTGGTTCAAAGGAACAGTTCAAACACTTGGTTCAAGTGGTAGGTTCAAAGGCTCGGTTCATCGAATGAGTGGCACACAGTGTTAAACCATTGAACCTTTTTTGGTTTAATCAGTCGCTTAAATGGCTTGGTTCAAGGGAGTGTCCTAAAGCTAGAAGATAAGTGCCCTTGCAGAGGGTAGTTCTGGGTTCAAGAGCCCTTATAGAGGGCAAGGAACACTTCAAAGAGGCCACAAAGAAGTAGCTAGGATCCTTCAAAAATTTGTTAAGGCAAAGTCATGAATTCTTTCAGACTTTCATTTGAAGGATTTCCTTCAAACAAAAATTCTGAAGGAATTTGGGGAAGCTATAGCCAAAGAACCTGAAGGACTAATCAAAGCAACTGAGACAAAAAGTCTGCGAGAAAATTGTTCGGAGGAAAAAACCCACAAAAAAAGCCCACAAATAAAACCCGAAGGAATTTTCCAAGGATGGTGACGTCCCAAAAGCCATCAATTTTAAGGAGACAAATTAGCCATTATTTTTTAAAGCAATGACAGGTGCATGGACATCAATTTTATGATAGTGAAATAGTTGTTTGCTTTTAAATTACCTGAGTGCCAACCATGAAAAGAGCCCAAGGAACGTAGCGACTTGCCAGAAGACTGAATCCTAAGGGCTAAAGGAGTAGAAAGATACAAAACCAGGATGAGACAAGTCAATAAATGGACAAAACATCCAAATGGTGAAAGGAGGTGTCAAATCAGGGATTTATTCTTGCAGTTGGAATAGCGCTTGCTAGGTGGTCACCAAATGGCACAAATAGTAGACAACATGGCCTGTCTTCTCCCTTTGCATTTATAAGTAGACAAGCTACAAAAATGCCTTGAAAGGAGCCATCTGTTTGGTGAAAATAGGTGCGGCCATGATTTTCACATTAATGTGGAATGCCTAAGTCAGAGCAAGAACCGACAATCAAATGGCTCCCTCTTCCCAAGGCTCAGAGCGCACATGGGCCAACTTGCAAAAAGAGTGCCAAAGTCTTTCCCTAAAAGTGCCAAGTTCTTCCCCTCTTTCTATATATTGTAAAATTTCTCATTTGAGAAGCATCCACTCTCTTAGCCTTTAAGGCAAAACTTTGCCCAAAAATCTCTTGGGCTTGTAAGGCAGAGCTGCCAGATTTTATCTTAAATCAGGACAGCATTTTTTACCTCTATCTAGAATTGTACTTTAAAGTATATGTCTATTTTATTCTTTTGTGTTAAGTCATTATCTTTCATTCTTCTCACAGATCAATTACAACATGTCTAGTGCATTGTGAAGTCTCTTTTTCTATAGGTCTTCCAGAAGTGTTCCTAGGGGAATGTAGGTGCCTATGAATAGGCTACCATAAGTGTGTCTGAGGATGCCTCTAGTAGTTTCTTCCAACCTGTATTTCCATAGACCCCTAGCTGACTATTTCAGAAGAGATTCCCACTTTAGATGAAGTGTATGGGCACTTCTTTTTGTTGAAAAGTGTATAGTCGAGCTAGGTGGGTCAACTTTTCTCGTGTATCACCTTTTCATTTTTAGACTTAGGTTCTATTTTCAGCATCTCTCTCTCTCCCTTTTCATCCCCCCTTTTTTCATTTTATTTATTAGCAGTAGGAGAAACTAGGGCCTGAAAGATACATCAGAGGGAGATAGCCCTTATCTAGAGACCCTCCCCTCCAACTTCACCGGTCCCATAGGCAAGAGGGGAGTTTCCATTGTTGCGTGTGGAAAGGCAAGAGCTTGGCCTCCTTCCCCGAGTGCAATCCACTACGTCAACAATATCTAGGACTTGCTGATATCCCTAAAAATTTAGTAGATGATGGGAATTTGATTAATGATAGATACCATGCTAAAAAAGTCACCAATGCCCCTCTTCCACCAATCCAATGGTCACAAAAGGAACCGACTTCCTTAAAGAAAATATTTGAACCAATATTGGAAAACACCAATTATTGGTTAGCAAATAAAGGAATCACTTTGAAAGAATTAATCACAGGTTCAAAATCTAAATTTTAAGAGAAAATAAGAAGGGTATAAAATAGGATGAAGAGTAAAAGTGATGTTCCTTCCTCTTCTAGGCCACATAAGCCTAAAAACATATTTGTGATGAAGTCAAAAGTCATTGAAAAAGAGCTAGAAATAGTAGATATGGAAGTTGAGAAGCAAAGTGCCAAAGAACCATCAAGGGAATAGATGGAGACTAATGATAGGCCCATAGATCAATGATAGAAGGAAACTTTACCTCCTCAAGAGAATGTGTAGCAAGAAACATTAATTTCTTCTTCCCTGTTGGGCACGCTTGTTGCAACTCCTTCACCTATTTCTCCAATTAGTGTTCCCTCTTCTAGATCACCATTCCCTTCCAAAATTATTTTTGATAACCCTCAAGGCACTTTTGGAGATATTATTCATTACTCAGGATCAATTCCCAGTTTATCATCTCCATCTTTTGATATTAATGATAGTTTTGCTCTCGATCACTCAGTAAAAGGTGCAATTTTTACTGATACTCCACCTATTATTTCCACTACCAGTGCAAATGCAACTCTAGTAATGCCAACAATGGATATTGATCCTAATGTATGTACTTATACCCTCCCACCTTGGTTATCAGCTTATACACCCAAAAGGAAAAAACAAGCCATCTCTCCAGATGACTTTGATTTTGATAAAATGGTGCCAGTGAAAGTCAAGGCTCCCAAGAAGCCAAAGATTCTTTCAAAGATAATTGGGGATAAGGGACACAAATTTCTGCAAGTTGCAAGACCTCCATAGGATGCAACTATTAAATTTTTTGATATAAGTGACTACTCTATCTCTAGAGTTGAGTTAGGTAAGATAACTCATGAAAGTGCTAAGAGTGATATGCAGTCAGCCATGGACATCTTGATTCAAAAATTTGACATAGAAAAAGAAATGAAGGATCATTATAAAGCAATGGTGGAATAATTTACTGTAGTGATAAGGAGAATTACTTTCACTCCAAAAATAGTAACTCTAGAAGCTATTTTCATAGAAGACCCCATGATTTAGAAAGTGGAAAAGACCTATCTCAAGGGAAAAGTACTTGAAGAGTACTTGGACAAGATGCATACACAAAGAATTTCCTTGCTCACAGAGTTATTTAAGAAGACAGATAAAATGAGAAAAATAAGAGTAGAACTGGATGATCTTATTAATATTATTTCTCAAGATATTGAAATCATAAGAAAGTATCTTGACAAATGGATGGATATGAAGAAGTTAAAAATGAGCACTCTAATATCAATTGGCATCATTGTTGATAAAGACTCTTACACTAAAAATAAAGAAGCATTAATATATAGGAGTTGGGTGCTTAAAGAATTGATCAGTGACCTTGAATCATCAAAGGACCTCAGTGAACAAAGTGATATCAGTTTTTTACATAAATTGGATGAGCTACCTTGCAAGCTTACATCACAAGACAACTAATTCCTTTTATAAGAAGAAATGATTCAAGAATTTGAAGATATGTTCCAAAAGGAATTTGAAGATAAGGCATTTTTAGTAGCATCTGTGGAAAATATTCTAGATAATTAGTTAACTCTGGATAATCTAAAAACTAGATTAACTATTCATGCAAAATCGGTCACAACAGTGAGAGATGCTATAGTTAGGGCTAAGGTGATTTTCAAGAATATTGTTACTCCAGACAGTATCGAGATACAAGTAGCTATCACCATGTACGATGCTCACATGAAGAAAATTGAGGATACAAATTTAAACTATCCTTGGTCTAATTTCCATTTTTCAAATGCACTTTTGTAACCGCTTTAGACATTTTCACATGTACTTTTGTCATGTGTAATTACATATAAAAATATGGAAAGTCCAAAGTCAACAAGGACTCCTATCTTTGACTTAGTCAAAAGTATTTAGGTCTTTTTAAAATCCTCAAGGCCTTTCCCTATAAATAAAGAGGGACTCTTTTGTAAAAGGATATTCTTTTAGTGATTGGAAGTAAAAACTCTACTCAATTGAAATGCCTTTTGAGACTTTTAGCTCAGATTGTAAATCATATTTGATTAAGTAAATGAGAAATCAAGTGACTTTTCAAACTTTGTATTAGAGTAACTTGTGTTGTGTGGGAAATTATTCTTACATCCTTTTCTTAATACAATCTTATCTATTTGATTAAATAAGCAGAGTGAGTGGAAATAATCTGAAAGATGTTCTAAATTGATTATGGAGACTTTCTGCTCTTATAGTTATATTTAGTTTGTGTTTTATCATTTTAGAATGAAAGATATGGGAAAGGATTTAAACTAATTTTATCTTTTATAATCATATACTCTATTGTAGTTTTTGGTGAAAACTTTGGGTTACGCCTCATTATACTATATTATATAAGTTATAAATCAGTAAGATAAGCAACGATAGGCTTTTTACTCTCATAGGTTTCTAGTGGATTTAGTTAATATCCAAGGAATTTTCCTTTACTTTGTAAACATCATTTTTGAAAAAAGAGAAATGGATGGTATGATCTCACCCCTAAGTTAATATTTAGTTTAGATTAGTTTAAAATAGTTTATAGGGAACCTCTCCTTGCTGAGAGGAGAGATTTATCTCATTACGCTATGGCTAATATACCCATTTTGCCTTTAGTTAGCTGATGAAAAAATATTCACCCAATACAAGTCTTGTCTGTAAATACTCAAACTCTACACATTCTCTATGTTTCTTCACTTTCTACCTACCTTATGCTCTTGGTGTCTAGATATATTCTATTTTAACACATTTCATTCCCTTTTCTCTCTACATTTTACTCTATCTACATCTATCTCTTATCAATAGGCTTTTACTCTATTTGCATATGTTTGGATATATTCTATTTAGACACACTTCATTACCCCTTTTTCTTCTTCTTCTTTACTCTATCTGCATATATCTCTTATCGACAACCTTTGACTCACTCTCAAAATTGTGATGGAAGCAACAACAATACAAAAATGTTTTTGATGTCATGTATATAAAATTAATTTTTAGGGTTTCATGTCTCTAATTGTATTCATACTATAAATACACTAACTAGTTCTAATTCTTGATTCTCATTTAATGACTATGACTTATATGCTTTGCTATGTCTCAATTCATCCTTCACACCATAATGTTCTAGTTTCTTTACTATATTTGGTGACTGTTAGATTCAAGTCATAAATGTGTAACCTCCTAAATTTTAGATTGATCAGTTAGATCAATTCAATCTTGAGCTCTATATAGATATGTCAAGTTCATCACTAGTTTTGTCTATTTTCTCCACTTGATCATTAGAACAAATTAAATGTGGGTCTTTAATATTTTCTACATGCCATCTCTAACCATCGAGATCCTTTTTTTGTACTTTGTTATTTCCTATATATCAGGATCAATTTTTCTCCTTTTGATTTATTTGAATGTGCTCAATCCATAAATTTAGTCAGACATTAATCTTTGGTATATTTGACTTCATCTTTCTTGTCATAGTACTCATGAGAGATTTTGATTTGATAGATATTATCGACTTTGCTCAATCTTTAACTTTGCCACTGTGCATTAACCTTTGATCACTTTTAAGGCTTTAGATTCACTCACTTTATTGGATCTTCTTAGTCATTTCTTACATGTGTCATTAGATCATCAAATATTCTTTCTCTTTATGTTTAATAAATCATTAACTTTTGACATGTTGACTTTATCTCACTTCTTTTAGCATCTTTAAGATGCTTCCCCTTCATTGATCTCTTCAAACTTGCTCAATCTTTAATCTTGCATTGATCCTTCAAAAATATTGTGAGTGTCCTAGAATTCATCCAAAATATCCTTCAAATTTTTTTTGGAGACACATATCCTTTGGAACATATCCTTCAAACAAATTATTGTGGGCCTTTTTGTCAACATGCTCTTCGAGACAATTTTCCTGAAAGAATGTCTAAGTACCCTTCAGGACAATTTCTATGAAATTTGTCTAAGACATTTCAGGATAATTTATCCAAGATTTTTTCCTAAGTGCCCTTTGGGACATTTGAATTTCCCTATAATTTTTTTCTCATTTGTTTAGGACACATACCCTTCGAGACTTTGTAAAGTACCTTTTAGAGCTTTGATTTGGGTCACTTATCCTTAGACATTTTTGTAAAGACCCACATACCCTTTGGTACTTTATAAATTTACCTTTTTTAAGATTTTGAATGATCCACATACCTTTTATCTTTTTTGTAAAGGTCCACATACCATTTGGCTTTTTGAAAAATACCCTTTGCCATTTTTGCAAGCATTTACATATCCTTTGGCTTTTTGTAAAGGTCCACTTACCCTTCAGCCTTTGTAAAATAACTTTTGGCATTTTTTCAAGTGTCTACATATCCTTTAAATTTTTTGTGAAGGTACACTTATCCTTTGGATTTTTGTAAAAATACCCTTTGACAAATTTTGATCGAATCATTTCTTTCAGGACTTTCCCTTGGGATTGTTCCGAAAGAATTCCCATGCAAACTCATTTCCTTCAAAAACTATGTTTTGGATAACAATTCTGAAAGAATTACCTTCAACAATATTTTTGAAAGAATTCCCTAAGTCAATTCTCTTAAAATAATTCCCAATAACCTTCCCTAAATAATTCCCAAGCTTGTAAAATTGACTAAGTGTTTAGATACCATTTAACTGCTTGGAAGCCCTAATTTGCACTTGCATAACTTTTGTTCCTTCCATCCACATCAATTAGAACTTGGACCATAGGAATAGACACAAAATTGAGTATCTTGGTGTGATTTTTTCCTCTAGATGCTTCCATATATGAAAATTTAGTCACTAACAAAATGTGTACTAAGCCATACTCAAAAAACTGATAGAGGCATTCATATGACTATTCTAGGAATTCAAGGTGCACATATAATCTCCATGAGGACTCTACAACTAATCTACTCATCTCAACTCAACTCAAAACCTTTTTAATTAATTATTGATAG
Source organism: Torreya grandis (assembly GCA_037957365.1). Classification (NCBI taxonomy): domain Eukaryota; kingdom Viridiplantae; phylum Streptophyta; class Pinopsida; order Cupressales; family Taxaceae; genus Torreya; species Torreya grandis. The sequence continues at coordinate 1,097,265 of JARHVA010003609.1, forward strand.
AACATTTGTCATTTAACATCAATGACAATATTATAGACAATAATCTCCTTGTACACAATGACACTCAAATTGCCAATAATCTCCCCCTTTGTCATTGATGGCAAAACATCCTCAGAATGACTACCCTTCTTCATTCCTTCATCATTCTAATTTTTCCCTTTTTGACATTAATGACAAAGAGTCCTTTTGATAACATGGAAATGGGCTAATACTTTACTATTTGGTTGTTTTGATCCTTGGACCTGGCTGGTTAGAGCACTATTGATAGAAATTCCCCCTTTGGTAATGATACTTTTGCCCAAACTCTTACTCAAACACTTTCAGATCTAACTCCCTTGACTCCATGATTCTCTAAATGATCATGTATATAGCATTGGTCTAAAAGACCAATAAATAATTGACATATCTCTATATATATAGGCATAATGATCTATATCCAACACACCTTTGTCACCTCCTTTATCATCAAATAGAAAAGGGACTACAACTTTCTCACTAGTTTAACTTTACTCTTAATCCAAGAGTTAATAATGTTCTTGTAGTGCTCCCCCTAGACTCATGACCTATCACTAAAAGCTAGTGATGTGATGTAGGAGCTATCAATCCTATATTTTGTCTCATTACATCACTTGAGCATATTTAGGTTTCCATACATAATCCTATGATCCTAGGACCTAACCAATTAAAAATCTTTTTCACTTTGTTTATGCATGAGGATTTAGTATATTGTCTAAGCATCTAGATTGATTTGATCAAGTCATCATCTCAAGCTTCTTGAGTCAACATCTATATTAGATAACATCTTTTCTTTCAATTATGATTGTAGCATTTCACATATGCTCCTTTTCAAATCATGCATGGCTTCTCAAACCATTCAGACTATTTGAGTTAGCTCCCCCAAACTCCATGGCATATGTAACTTATCATATTTAGAACTCAAGATTTTCTTTTCTATGTAGCATAAACCAATCTCAACCAGAATCAACTTGAGCATTTTCAAATCTACCACCATAGGTCATACAAAAATCTCCTTTATCGTGAGCCTTCTTGATCCTGATAGACTAAACAATCTATCTCCCCCTTTTTTTACTAACCTACTTATGATATATACAAGACAACACAACATAGGATCATTTACATATCAATATAGCATTGGTATGATAGACCAATAAATAATATTCATATTTATATGTTGATTGATATTATGATCCCAGAGCAACCACACTTACTTCCCACTTGGAAGTCTCCATATCCTATCTTTAGAACTAGAGTCCATGAGCACATTATTGGTACACTCATTCTATCTCTTCAGACACTGTATACATATAACTTGATTCATATTGGAACACCAATCATGAAATGTTTTTTTATGTCCTTAATTATCCTCACATGGGTTTCCAAAATTTTCAACTCATTTCATTACATTTGTAGGTTGTCATCTCTTCAAGACTACCTAATAGGCTTGTGTATGTCATTAGGTTTGTCCAGGGTCTGAATTTACTTTTATGTTTCCATCACTATTTATTATCCCTAAAGTTCTTGTGGATTGATATCATCAGTGTCTAATCATTTTCCCATACTTAAATACCTTATATCTATGACTTTCTATTTTAAATAAAGCTAGTAAGCAGGATTACATGAGGACTGTGTGTTCACTTAAAACTGTGTGCTCCTTATTTGGTATATTTATTTTTATATTATCTATTTTTAAAAATTTAATGATTATGAATTAATAACTTGAGCCATATCCTTTATAACCCCAAACATTGACACTAATCACTCTTTCAAGTTTGAGAGTATTTAGTCACCAAACAGGCCTACAGGCAATCAATTGCTTTTGTGCATGCATTTGGATTGGTCTGTATACCTGATGCTTTAAGGACCCTTCCTATAATCATTATAATCCTAAATCATGATGTTTATATACTATAAACTCCCTAACTACTTTTATATTTTGTGTTCTACCATCATTACTACCTTAAGATGAATTCAACTAGGTTGTAGGTGACATTAGGGAAATTGACTGTGTTAGCTTCTTAAATTCAACTATCCCCATTTAAAATATAAATAACCCTATCCCATGTTTATTTTTCCATTGATATATTTGAGTACCAAGACCCTTCTTGACTCTTTTACACCTTTTTCTCTCAATACTTCCATCCACATATAGTCCTAGAGATGACTATTTATATGTTTGACTGAGTATGACTATGCTAGGTCTTTAAATCTCTCCCAAAGATTTTTCAAATGATTTATCATATTTTTTTTAAGGTTATAAGATAAATTTATTATATTGAAGACCTAAGATCACTGAAATTCATTGTTATAATACCAATTCTCCAATAGGTTGTATGTGTTAATGTGGGCAATTGGATGAGTATATTTGATATTTTATTAACCTCTAAAACTTATCTTTAATCATTATTTAGTGAATCTATTTATTTTTTATGGTATTATCAAGTATTTATTACTTTCCTAAAGTTTCAAACCTATCATCTTTCACTTGTTCAAGAAAATCTTCTACAACAAGATGTAGGTAGTTATTTTGAGAACCTAAGTGTAAAGTCTAAGTTTTTTGGCCTTCTTCATTACACTATGATGTCTTAAAGTGGATAAAATTTCATGAAGATAATTTATTTTCATTTCATTACACACATATCATATTTAAGGCACATTAAAACCTCTACAATTATTGTATTCACTGTTTCTCATAGTCACAGTTCTATAGGTCATGAAGACTACAAGCTGTATTTGGAACCTTGAACAATGTAACATGGATGTTAATACTAAAATTAAATTATTATTAATTGGATAAACACATTTGAAAATCAAGCATAAATCTCAAATCCATTTTGAAATACATATCCCAACCACTCAAAACATATATGCTATATAGAACACAAAATACAGTCTTAAGAGTGAATGAATAAATAATCATCTTTGAGACTTGTAGCTAGTTAGGGAGCCATGAATGAATTTATAAGGAGTTAGAAGATAATGAATAAATTTTCCAAAGTACCAAAACACTTGGAGAACTTAAAAACTCAAAAAATATGATAGTCACTTACAAAATACTCACAAGAACCATTTTTGTTGTTAAAGGACATTCACATGTGTCAAGAAGATGAGTGAATATATGTGATGAATCTATAGACATCTTATAACATAATCCAACTAGTTTTAAGTAGCCATGATTTCAAAATTTGTTTTGGAGTTGCTCAAAACTTAGCTTATGGGATTTTGAGCTCTTAAAAAGTAGCTTAGGCTCTTAAGAATTGTTCATAAAGCTAAGAGTACCAATAAAATTAATAATACCATTAGTTGGAAGCCCATAGGTTCCAAAAATTTGGCCAAAATTTCATCCTCCAACTCTAATTGTACTTCCTATACCATCCACTTAAAATTGGCCTTCACTAGCTTTTGAAGGGGACAATGAAAGAGAGAAGGATATGTATGTAACTGTGGAAATCCAAACTTATTCCCAAGATTGTTCGTTACTTGTAGAATATTAAAGGATGTTCTAAAGTTGTTTTCACTTGCAAGTGACTTCAAGAGTCCATACAACTCCCTTTAACTTCCCAAACAAGTGTTGAAAATCAAGAATTTTACCTTTTATGATCCCTCTGATAGGTGTGATAGTTAATTAACTACTCCAATCTCTTTTTAAGGTGTATTTTATATATTTTTAAGTTAGAGAACTTTGAAAAACACAAATATTAGCTAAAATCACCCTTTATATGCATTTTTAACACCCTCAAGTTAGTAAATGGTCTTCAAACTTTACAAAACTTCACGAAATGTTATGAAAAGATATTTAGGACATAAAATAACATTAATCAAATCCTAATCACCTATGACACAAATTGACCATGACTTAGTTCCTCATGACATGCCTAAACCACTATGTGACCAACATATGACTTTACCTTAATCTTTCCATATTTACCTTAATAAATGCTAATAAGGTATTTTGGACTCAACTAGGACCTCCTAAATCACCTAAGTTTCAATTTTTTTACTATAGGGTTCCTAATTTGACCTAGGGGTCAAATTTGGGTAATAGGTAGAGTTTATCTTAGAATAAAATTTTGAATGTACCTATTTTGTTGTTAACCATTTAAAAATTAATCATTTATAATATATTCATATTCTTTCAACACTTCTAGTATTTGCACCAATTTTGTCTTATTTATTTGTTATTAATGTATACCAACAATCTATCATCTTCATGTATTTAATACATTATTTTTTGGAAACCATTATTTATACCTATCCTTTTTATTTAAGAGGTAACAAATCTACCTTTGTACCATCTTTACAAAAAGTATATGTATTCTTTGCTCCACCATAAATTGATTTTTTTTTCATATTTTCATGATTTTCCCAATAACACATGGCATGCATCCATTGGGATAACATTACACCTCATTTATTCATTGTAATTTTTTCCTATATAAAACTTTATAAAATACATTTTATATACTATAAATTCATTTATTTTCATAAAGCATGAAATATGGTAAGGATAAGGATGTTTTTCACAATGCAGACCTAGTTTCTCTACCATTTCTTTAGAAACCATATTTTCAAAACTATCACCATCAATAATTAATTTACATACCTTACCTATTTAAGTACACCTTGTTTAAAAACTATTTTTATGCAACCAATAATCATTAATTTATTTACTCTACACTTGTTCTTTCCTTGGAGCTATCATTTTTCTCCTCATCATGAGATTTTATCCTGCATCTACTACTACAACTTCTACATTTTATTCTCTTATATTATCATAAACCAAATTAAATTTTATCTAACCCTCTTCCCTCTTTTCTTTTTCATGATAGTGTATATACTCAAGTGATCTATGCCTTCGTATCTAAATTTATAACAAACATAAGGTCTTCATGGACCATACCATCCTCTACTACCACCTTAAACTTTACCTCTATGAAATAATCTTCCTCTTTGTTGATTTTACAGCCCTTTTATATCATCCTCTTTATTTTCCATTCCACAAGATGAATCTCCTCTATTATGATTAAACCCACCTCATCCCCTGAGAGATGATTATCCCTTTTTTGGCCCAATTGATCTTCTAAAATATTGTTTATTCCATTTTTATTCTGCACTCAAAGCTAATTGGTAAGCCTCTTACATGGTGTTTATTATATGCATGATAAATTCAACTTGAATATACAACTTTAAACCATTTACATACCTTTTAGCCATTTGATCCTTTTTTTCCTCTTTTTCCACTTATATGGATAACTTATAAAAATCTTCTATATAGTCTTGTAAACTATGATATTTTTAACTTAAATTACAAAAACCTTTGTAGGGGGTTTTTGCATAACCTACAAGAATATATTTATCTCTTAGCTTCCTCTCTATCTTGATCCAAGTATTGATAATTTATTTACCCTTTCACTATCTATTTTTCTTTAACTTATCCCACCAAATCATTGCATGACCCTTTAATTTTGTGCACAAAAACTTTACTCTATTTTCTTAAATTATACATCTCAATTTTAAGAACATTTCCATACTATTTAACTAGTCATCAACTCCTCTAGTGTTAGCATAGGTTCATTGATAGGAACATGTTAAGGGGTGTATGTGCATGAATTGAGTTACATAATCAAAACTTAGATAAGAATATAACAATTTATATTATTCATCTGTTTCATACTTAATTATTATTTAGGGAAACACAAACTATAACATAAATAACTTTCATTATTATTATATTATAAATCAAATTCAAATGAAATAGAGTATACATTTGAAAGAAACAATTAAAAAAATAAATTTTAAGGAACTATTATATATATATATATATATGTATATATATATATATATATATGTATATATATTTATATGTGTGTGTGTGTGTGTGTGTGTGTGTGTGTGTGTGTGTGTGTATCATATTTGTAACTCTTTTCCTTTACATTAGACATTATTTAAATATCTTACAAAGGCTCTATCACTTCACATTCCTATCTTTTCATATCTTTCCTGAATGAGTCTTTACGTATTATGTAGACTTTTTATATACAACTATGTGTCAAATACCTAAAAAATGATATTAAATATAAAAAATACTACATATTTATTATCCTTACATACTCTATGATTTTTAAATCATATGTCTACTCTCAACACTTCCCTAGACTTAACAATTGTATAATCTTGAGACAAAGTCACAAAAAGTATGCCAAATTCAAGATCTAATGGAGTTGCCTGTGCTAAGGGATTGCTATAAAAACACTACTTATGGTAATAAATTAAGGTGCCATTTAATAATTTTCACCTCTAGTACAATACTTAGTTATTCATATAAGTTTTCAACTAAGTATCGTACCAATATATTACCATTGCAAGTTTTCAATAGATTAACATAATCATAAGGCTTTTATTTATGGGTTTTCTACCATCATGGTCCCATAACTAATTATTTTTTCCTTACCTGCTTTTATTTGTTTTAAATTAAACCTAAAATTACATAGAGAGAACATGGAGGCATGAAGTATGTAGCTTGACTTGAAGGAGGTTACAAACATGGCAATGCGACTGGGGTTGTGTCATAATATGTTGTTGATGTATAATGTGTTTATGTGAAAATTGTGGTTAAATATAATGTACTTTTAGAATCAATTATTAAACGTTGTTGATGTGGTTGGATCACTTTTTAATCTATTTTGTCCATTTTCTTGGTTTGAAGTTTATGGGCAAGTTAGGTCAATGTAATGAATTGGGGATTGTTAATGATCTAAGGAATGGATAGGTCCAAATGTGATAGATATTATTTAAAATACCCCCAATCCAATAGGACATATAAAACCATACTAATCAATATAATCAGAGGAGATTAACACCCCATAATATTCTAGATGTCTTCATCCTATGCAATAGCAAGGATGACCTTGTTCTATGAGACCCTACAAAAAATGTCTTGTGAGATTTACTTTAGCCTATCTATGTAAGATCGAATGTACACACCGGTGAAAGTGTTTTAGATAATATCATTATACCATGTATTCATCTTATCTATGAAATTTTATCTTGAGGAAAGATACTCCTTTAGTGAAACATCCATTTAATATGGCATGGACATATGGTCTTCCATGGCTACCTTGGCTTTATCTACCTTAGATAAATTCAGCTTCACTGCATTCAAAATATATTACATCTATTGATTCTATTAGATCATGATTTAAGAGATTTATGTGCCTTTCAAAGGATCAATGTGAAGGAATTTTTTGTATCCTTCAAGAAGCTCAAAGATTTTTTTTTGACCTTGAAAAGATGACCATGTGCTTAGTTATTATACAATTTATATGAATACACCTAATATTTGGTGAATTTATAAATTAAGATTGTAATTTGTTTCTATTTTTACATCACTCCATATCCCATAACTTGTGTCACTAGTGCTAGACAAGTTTCATAAATGATATTATGGGCCTTGGCTAACCAGGTATGCAAATATACATTTTACTCCCTTGAATGGAGGTTATTTTATTCCATCTTAGTTTTATTTTACATTATGAACTCCTGTAATGTGTAAAATACCTCAATATAATTGAATAATGTGATTTTTTTTCACATCAAGTGATGCTTTTTGACTTGTCATGGATAAATATTTTGATGTTGTTGAGGTTGTGATTGGAGTTGTCAAGTGTCACATTTGTGTGACTAGGACTATAAGAGTTATGATTCATAGAGGTGTGGATTGGAATTATGATAAAAATTTAATGTTTATTTATGATTTTTTTCCTATGATTCTTCCTCTTTTTCACCTCCCTACATCAATCTTGAGTCTTGAGATGTGCTAGAAGGCTTTATGACTTCAGGAATCAGTTTCTCTTCGACCTCCTCTATTAGCTTCATAGTTTGTTTGGGATAATCATAATTATGAGTGTTGGATATTATTTCATCATTATTATTCAAATATAACTCATCCTTTTACTTGGCATCTAACTCTACCTTAATTTTTATCTCTTTTTCTACTTGTTTTACTTGTTTTTCAACATCCTTGATATCTTAATCTTTGGTAATTTTCTTTTTGGCTATTTCTACTTGTGCATGACTTATTTACATTTCAACTTGTATTTATTACTACTATGTCAATATTAACCTTATTTATATATTTATATTGAACCTAATTTTCTATTTTTTATTTCTTCTGCACAAATTTTTCTTATTTTCTCTTCTTTGCTACTTATTTCTTCTTCAACTCATCGTATTATTTGTTATTATTATTTTATGGCCATATCCATTTTGGATTTTTCCTATTAATTTATTTAATTTGAATAATATTTCTTATATTTAATAATTTATTCCACTTTTTTCTATATGGTATTACCCTGGGGATATTGTTGTTCCGTTTGTTCCATTTGTGAATTGTAATTTATGGGGGTATAAGAGGACAATGATGGGGAATGATGTGAATTTTGTGGGAATATTTTATATAAGGAGAGGGATAAGGGGAATATACAAAAAATCATCACCTACATTACAATTAATTCTCATTATTAGGTGGGAACATGGTTTTCTTTTTCTAGTTAGACTGGTAGGTCTTTATAGTCAGTTATTTTTCTTCACACTTTTCCTCTTTGGAATCCTGCTCAACATTTTATAATTGGCTGAAAGTTCCCATTAATTTTTTGAATAAAGAGGATATCATTAAATTTTGGTGTGTATTATTTCATATCAATGGTTACTGAAGACTTCCTTGTTGTGTTTTTGGTTGTTTCATCCCTGTTTACTACTTAATCATCTATGGTGTTGGAATCATTTTCATTTATGATGTTATGAACATTATGCCTTATTGTAAAAACATAATCAATAATGTATTTTATTTTCTTATATTAAATGAATGTGTCCATAATTATATATTCAATAGGTGTAGGTATTTATACTAATAATACAGGTGGAACTTATACTACTTTATACAAGAAAAAATATTTCTCCTTCTCTTCCTCATAAACCTTTTTTCTTATGTCATGAAACATTAAATGGTATACTTCCTATGAATTGATTATCAAGTTATTAAATAATAATAAGTGTAAATTAGGTCATACACTTGTTATTGATCCAAGTATTTATGACACAAGACCACTTTTTCACTAGGGAAGTTGTTCTGTACACCAGGGCCTTTATTTTTATTATGACTAGTTGTGATAATGCTTGATATTTTATAGGTTATTATCCTTGTTGTTATGACAAGGTATGATGTGAGACCATATGCATAGATCATAGAATTTTCACCATACTCATAACTAGAGCTTTTGTTGATATAATTTTGCATGTGTTTTTATCATGGAGATGAAAAATGACATTGATGTGGTTGGTGCCTTGGGTAGCTCATGAATTCATATATGAATCCCATAATTAATATTTGTGATTATTATGGTCCCAAAAAATTAGAATATTTTTATAAGCACATGAGGGTGCTTATCTCTATCCACCATACATTAAAATGGCCTAGATGCTCATAGTATTTCCATGTTATGGTTTATGTGATATTTGTAAAGGTGGTCACAGGCCAAAAATATACATTATGTGTGATTGGGACATTAGAATAATTAAATTGGGTGAAACATAAAAAATAATAAAAAATGGTATTATATGGTCTAAAAAATACCAATTATGACCTTCTCAATTTTTTAAATTATCTTAGTTACTAGGAACATTGGCCATTTAAAGTGCTCACGTAACATAATCATTCGATATACAATATTGATGACCCATTTTTCTACCTATCTCAACCCTTGGTCATTTTCTAGAAGCATTTGGTGATTCATGTAGATAAAACTCATACTTAAACATCATCTAATGAATCTATGGGAATACCTTTATATGCTCAATCATATTTATCTCTAGTGTCCTAATGGATCTAAGGGCTCTTGGTCTTGTACTTTGACACATACTATCCTCTTATTAGAAGTTATGTTCCCTACAACATTATGTTTGTGTTGATGAAAATGTGACATATTTGGGCAAATGTATTTCCAATTCATTGTATCAACTTATTAGTGTCATCATTTTTCATCTAATTACCCAAAATTAGGGAGCTTGATAAGTCACTTTGCATTAGATAATAATAAATTATGTTGAATTTTTAAGGATCTTGGATGTGCATTTGTGATTTGATCAGTGGAAAATATGTTAGCTTCTTCCACATTAATGTAATCAAATGGGTTTGGGTCATGGTCTCTAGTCTATCGTATTGTGACCCAATTCCCATTTCATCCTTCTACGAGTCAGTCAAGCATATCAAAAGTCGTGATTGATCCATTCTCATTGTTTTATAGTGGTGATGTTGACAATTATTAACTCAAGTAGATAATTAAAAATAAATTAATATATGGTTATTTTTAAATGGATTTAAATGTAATTTCAATTTTTATGCATTGAATTATTTATATATCCCTTTCTCCAATTTCCTAACACTTCACATTGAATTTATTGAGCTATTTTTTGTGTTATTATTCCTTTTAGTTTAAATGCCATTAGTTATTTTCATGTGACCTTGGCATGTTTATGTATAGTTTTATTGCTTTGTATAATGGAATTTATTGATGAGAAACACCATATTTTCATCTCTAATTAATTCCCTATATTGTATATAATCTATATCTACCACATATATTTAGTTTGGGAATGGCGCGATCTCTAAAATTCCTTATCATTAACTACTTTGTTAGTAAATTTTGGTACATTTTTTTGGTACCTTGTTGTCAGTTCCTCATTTATTAAATTAATTAATTTACTTATACATTAATAATTTGTGCTTTCCCATTTCTTAACTACTACTTTTTTTTTACTCTATAATTTTTAATTTTTAATGATATTTTGAATGTCTGTGATATAGAGATAACACTATATAAACCTACACTAAAAACCTAAAAAAATACAATAAAATTTATAAAATAAGCATAACTCATAATTACATTATGCTACTCAACACCCACTCTATTTTTCAATAATATGTTTATAAACCTACACTAAAAACCTACAAAAATATAATAAAATTTATAAAATAAGCATAACTCATAATTACATTATGCTACTCAACGATAACACTATATAAACCTACACTAAAAACCTACAAAAATACAATAAAATTTATAAAATAAGCATAACTCATAATTACATTATGCTACTCAACACCCACTCTATTTTTCAATAATATGTTTATATATATCATTGGTAGTAAATCTTATGCCTATATTCATTTACATACTATAGAAGGATGGTTCCCTTAAGGTCTTTGAGCACTATAGTTCCTTGTTGTGATACTTCATGGGTGATCTATGGTCCTTTATACTAAAATGCATAACTTTCATAGGTATGCTTGAAATCTATTTTCATATAACAATACTATCTATTCTAGATTAAATTTCTTACATCATAGGTCACGATTATGTCATGCCTTCTAGTTATTATTATTATTATTATTTATTTCCTTTGTTTAAATTACACACTACATACTTTATTTCATGTGGTTCAAATCCAATGATATTTATAGAAGGGATTCCTAATCTCCCAGTCACATTATCAATGCAACTCACAAACTAGTAAGTATGTATTTCATTAGTATCAAATCTTCCATTCCATAGACCATCTAAAAAAGAGTGAATCTTAAATCATGTTTATATATGAAAATTTATGCCCATAATATCACAAGAATTTATTATTCTCAATAATATTTATGCACATTAAATATTTTTTAATAATATTCTCAAGAACTTTGTTTTATTCTTCTATTGTATTGATTAGATCAGGGGTGATAATTTGTGTTCTTAGTGTGTGATATCGTGATTTCCTTAGCCAAAGTATTTATGGTTTTGTTAACTAAGTGTGTTCCTCTATTAATGACTAACTTAATAGGACACATAAACCTTGTTTTGATGTTTCTATATTGAAATTTTGCTACATCTTTTGCATACAACTTTGTGTTGCATTAACTTCTACCAATTTTTTGAAATAATATGTTATAAAGATTATATATTTAGCATAACTATGATTGCTAAGAATATTGATAGGCCCTAAAAAATAAACTTTCCATTACTCAAATGGTTTTACTTCTAACATTGGGTTTATAGACATTTCATCCTTTTTGTTTGGCCTTTGTACTCATTGACGAACATCTTAGTAATTTTCAACTCTATGTGCATCCTAGAATAGAGTATGCCACCACATACCTCTTTGTAGTATCTTCCTCATAGTAATTATCCTACAAAGTATCCTGTTATGACTCCTTGATGTGATTTTTCAAGAAATTAAGGCTATCTCATGCTCTAAGGCTACCCTGCACAACAATTCATCCTTAACCATATTAAAAATAATCCCATTGATAATAATAAATGGAATAGATCATGTGACCAACTATTTTTTTCCTTTTCAACATAGTGCACATGAAAAAATCCTTATTTTAAATAATTAGATGTCTTCCATATTTTGTATAATCATAGAGTCTTTGAACAAGTGAGAATTTAGTGATCCATCTTGTATTTATTATAATTATTATCCATTTTTTATGTGACTGAGATGATTTGGTCCAAAATTTTATCTTCCTAGCTTGACATATATTTCTAACTAAAATGATTTAAATAAAATTAACAATCTGGGTATTCATCCTCACAACATGGGATTATTTACTAAATATTATAGATTTTGATGTTATATAAATAATTCAAATGGTGTAATAAAAAATTAGTGCCTAAATTACCATAGGAAAACATGATATCTAAAGCTTCTCATTTTATACTAGTGTATTTATTCTTAGATGTTGAAAGTTTTCTACCTGTAAAATGAATGGGGTGATCTAAGTCCCCATCTTCATGTTGAGCCAACACAGCTCATACTATGATTCTTGGATAATATAAATGAAGATGAAATGGTTTAATCCATTCTAAAAACACTAATATTGGATTTTTTACTAATCCTTAATTTAAATCAACGAAATTTACTTGACATTCATGAGTTCATTTGAACCTTGTATCCTTATGTAGTAGTTTTTCCAATGAACTAGTTATAGTTTTGTATGCTCTAATGAAATTTGGATAATATATAGTATGTCTTAGTAATTTTCACACTTTATAAGAGATTATATGATGTGTAAATCCTATAATGACTATAAATTTAGGTTGATCAACCAAAATACCATCATTGCATACTACATCTCTCAATAAAACCCCAAAAGGAGTAAAGAATAAACTTTTTAAAATTTAGAGGAATGCATAGAGCTTAGCACTTTTCTAATATAATTCAAATCATGGAAAATTTTTCTTTGAATAGGGAAAACATATCCCAATCATCCAAATAAACCTCCATAAATTCATGTCTAAAATCCTTGAATGCAATGACTAGGACTCTATAGAAAACATTAGGGGCATTTTTTAGGCCAAAAGATATTACCTTATTGGAAAATGAACCCCACTCTATTGTAAAATTGGTATTTCTATGGTATTATATTGTGATAATAATACAATGAGATCCATTAAAACCATATATGAATGAATATACTTCATTCATTGTGACTAATTTAAGAACTTCATCTATGAAAGGAATCATAAATGGACTTTTAATGCAGGCATAATTCAATGAACTATAGTCATAATATACTATTTTCTCTCCTAACTTATTAGGTTGAACCATCATCATATTTACCCAATCTTCTTTCTCTACCAAATAGATGATTCTTACTTCTTTCATTAGTTAATTTCATATTTGACTTTTAGCTTCATACTGGTATTTATTATGTATGTATGCTTCTTGATAGACTATGTGCACTCTTTGAGTTATATGTTAATCACCCATAATAAAGGGTATACACCCTTGAATTTTGAAAACCTTGTCAAAAATACATATTCCTAGTTTTGTAACAATTGGATCTCTTCTAAAATTTATTATTGTGTGTAGTAATCACATATCATCACTAGTTTTGGTATAGATTTTGTATCAATGTTTTCCATTACTTTATGTACTAGTTCTTGATAAACATTATTTTAATCTTTCCAAATAGAGCCTTTTAGAATCCTTTTAATATTGAATATTTAATTTTGCAGTTGTGCATCCTCTATTTACTTTGTATTATTGGTTTTAGATTATTTCATCTATCATTCAAACTCAAAGAATCCATTTATAGCTAAGTCTTCCTCACTATTAATAGTATTTTCCTAATCTATGTTATCAAAAATCCTATTACAAAATTTCGATATAAATTATTCCTTATACTTGTTGGCCTTGTAATTATTAATATCTTTACTCAAGATTTTGGCTTCTTTCTCCATTAACATTTGATTCTGCATAGTTATTATATTTTACTACCATTCATGACATCTAAAAATATTCATATTTTGGATAGCTATTTGTATTATGGGATTCTCATTTTCAAATAAATTTTCTTAAAAAAATCATTTTGGACTTGTGGCCAATTCTTGGTCTCACTCATGTCCTCTTGGTTTATATACCATTCTCGTGGCAAAGGTGTCAAAGTATGCTAAAACACATGTACCCAATAACTTAGTTCCACACCCTATAAAAATCATATGTAAACACATCTATGGATATGTAGTTTAGGGAACTAAACTTCTTTAAATAATGGCTATTGGCCTAAGATTATTGATGTTACTTGAAATCAAGATAAAAATAATTTTCTAGATTTTTCATAGTGAAATTGCTTGGAATGTTGAGCTAGCCACTATGTCACAACCACACCTTTGAGTGTATAGTTCAATGCACTAACCCATATATCTACATTATGAACATGTTTTCCCAACCTATAAATTAATTTTAGTAAGAATTCTATTTTTAATTAATTTGGAAATTGTTGATTAGTATCAAAAAGCATTATTATTTATCTTACCTTGTGATATCCTTCTGCCTAGTTCAATCGATGTGTATATGAGTCACCACTCATAAAAGACAAAAATATCTCTGGTAGAGTACCCACATGAGTAGGATATGTATGAACACATATGTGGATTAACTGGTATAATAAATTTAATTCTAATTTTATCATATATCACACTAATGGAGACATACTCCTTGATTCAAAATAAAAGAACTTGTTTCATAGTTTTTAGAGGTATGTATGTGAATTGATTTATATATTGTAATTATGGAGCTAGTTTAGTCTATTATGTGAATTTAATAAACCATATGTTTTTAGATCATGTAATTTTGGTTTTTGCCATCCTTAAAACATATGTTATCTCCATAGGCATGTAGTGATGTAGGTTCCTTAGGAGTGATGTATGGATTGCTCTAAGATTCATTCAAGGGTATATTTATGATCTTATCTCATTGGTGTGATAAATTCATATGAGTAGCAAACACTAAAATATGCACTCAAATCTCTGAGATCAAGTTAAGGTAGATGATTTGATGGATGGGATATGGATTTGGTTGGTTATTAGATGGAATGGGTTTTAAAATGGGTGGTAGAAATGGGTTCTCCTAATGAAAGCAAGATACCTCAAAAACATCTCAATACTCATTAAGAACATCAAGGTGAGATGAAATATAACTCTACGATCCTTTAGTTTTTGAGATCACAATAAAGTGAAGCTCTTGGTCAATGCTAGGACTAGGGAGGTGGGAGATATTAGGCTGAATGACTTGTGGGAAAATATCTACTTTGTTAGGCTGATTATGCCTAGTCAATGTCATATAAAAGATGTGAATGATATAAGAAGAGGCTAGACTTTAGGATAAGAAGGAGGTATGAGTGGGAAGCTAGGATTAGATAATGTTAGAGTGATGAACTCTGTTATAAGGAAGGGGACTGATAGGTGGATTGAGAATTCATTATTATTCATCTAAGGTAGCCAATGATTCAATAATAAGATGAGAAATAAGCATGTAATAGAAAACCTCTATTCTCAGCCTGATGTTAATATCAAATTGTATGGAAATTATGGGACTAGGTGTTATAACCCTAGGGAATAAACCATGTAAAATAAGTTTTGGTGTCTTTGGAAGGGTCATCTGAAGGAAGCTAAGTAAGAAGCCTATGGAGTTATTAGTAATGGCTTGTGGTGTCTACTTTTTTTGATGTTTGAGGAAAGGCTTTATGTAGGGTTATTGCATAAATTGTAAAGGCTTGGATGGGGATTATATGTTATGTGTTGGAAAGGCTTCTAATGAAATCTAGGTGCTTGCATATGTTGACAAGCCTTCTTGATATATATTTTTATTATTTTTGACTTATTTTTTGGGTTTATGGAAATAAATGTTTAATTGATGGAATTGAAATGTTGAAGCAAAGAAATGAAAAAATTTAAAATATGTGAAAAAAACCTCATTTTTACCTTTTCTTAAAAATTCACAATGTATGCAAGGGAAAAAGAATGAAACCTACACTATTATGCAAAGTGTCAATTTTTCATAACTTTATCTAGATGCAAACTAGGTGGTGTTGTTTTTGTAAATTTTATTTTAATTGTGTGTGTGTATTAAGTATACAAGATATGTCTTCTAAATATATGAGCAATACAAAAGGAAATCTAGTCTAAAAAATTAATGTGACAACACTTTTAAAACTTTATTTTTCTACAAACAAGCTTTTCAAATGATTTGCTAAAGAGAGACAAAGAATAAAAATTCTATTTTTTTCATAAGAGGACAACAACACTTTTAATCTACAAATACAAACAAAATTAATAGATGTGATAGCTCTATTTATGTGCCTAAAGTTGTCTAAGTTCTTGTGCTTGACTAGTTGGTTGTTTGGAATGTAATAAAACTATTTTGATATTAGAAATGAAATAATATGTTGGCTAGAAATATTTTGAGAATTCACTAAAATATTCCTATGAATGGTTTGTGAAATGTTTTTCTAATGGAGATAAATTAAATCTATTTGAATGAAAGCATAACCAAACTAAATATTATTTATTTTTGTTAGTAAAGGTAATGAAATGTAATAAATATCTCTCCTTATCAAATTTGCTCTTTTATAAATAATGAAACTAAATAATTCAATAACAAATACACTAATATAATCTAACAAATAAACAATAATGAAATCAAAAGAGACTCCAACATAACCAAGGCATAGATCATTTGGAATGTATGTAGTATGTTGATAAAATAATCCTCATTATGATAGCTTCTTTTATCCTTTTGTCAATTATAGGAACTCTCTAATTAGAGGAAGACTAAGATTTGGAGTAAATGGGGAAGAAGAGGAGACACAACCACACATGGAGAGAAATTGAATAGAGGCTAAAGAATGATGTGGTTTGTAAATACTGATTTGTTGAACCAATAAAACTTTTACACCTATGGTAATGTATATGACATACAAACTCTATGGGCTAAACCTTTAGAAAATTTTAGTATGACTATGGATGCAAATTCTTCAAAATAATAACTTTAGATATGAAAGTAAGCCAAAAATGATCTTCTTGTAGAAAGAGTTAGGATATTGCATCATGGAGTTTAAATGAGTTCAACTGGGAGTTTAATTTAGGATGAACTAAAAAACAAACAAAAATAAAAGAGATATTGAGTTTAGCCTGATTAGATGTGAACACGAGGTAATAAAATTAAGAAACATGAGACTAAATGTGCAAAACATGTCAAAAATAGAGTTGTAGGCATTAATTTTAGAAGACATGAAAGCTATGATGAAATTACCCCTAATTATAGGGTTGGTTATGCAATTTTCACATTCAAGGATAAAACCACCCCTCTATATTTTAAACTACCTCACATTTAAAATGAAACAAACCTTATATGATGGGTTTGTCAAGGCAATTTGTATAACTACCTTGACAAACTCATCATGGTACAAAAATTTTGTAACTTAAGAGGGCAGTTTTCTCACCATAAAGGGTGCCATCATTAGTGGGATATTTTGAAAATAAGACCAAGGGAATTTTTAAAATCCACCAAAAGGAGGTTTTAGGGTAACTACGAGAGAGAAGAGGGATAATAGGGGGAGGAGTTTGAGATATTTCCCATTTGAATGTAGTTAGGAGATCATTGCATCATTATTAGACCTATTGTGTCAAGCATATTACACCATGAAAAAATGGGGTGCATATATATTACCCCCTCAATAAGATGCCTCATCATGGATTTATGAGTGTATGGTCCGAAAAACATGGCACCATGAAAGGGAAATGGGAGGTTAGAAATACTTACCTTGCTTACCTAAATGGTGGAGTGAAACTAGTCAGAAATCATGTAACCTATGAGCAAAAAATAAGAATAAAGTATAATTTATCAAGAAAGTGGAAAATGTAAGCTACATAATCATACTATGAATAGTAATATGTATTGTGTGTGTGGGGAAGATCATACTACCTAAATCATTTGGTCAGGGGAATGGGTCTGATGTTAGGTCATCATGTATCTATAAAACCATAAATGTGTGGTAAAAAAATAAAAACTCATTGAATTATTAGCTTTGGATCATAAATCATTAGATATAGATATAATATGACTTGATGACATAAAAATATATGAAAATGTGAAAATATGCCAAAATTAGAAAGTTTTTGAACTAAAACAGCTAGTTTGGGGGAATAATATATTCAAAAAATTAAAAAACAATTAATTTATGCCATTTGCTCTTAAGAGATTTTGAGCTCTAGACCACCTATGACCACTTCAAATTAGAAGGCAGTCAATAGGATGAGGATGATGAGAAGATGGTGAACTCACTAGTGGGAGAAGTTATCGAGCACTATTAACAAGTTTTTGTTAACTTTTTAATTTTTTCCCCCAAATTTATAATTTTGTTCAAATCTTAGCTAAAATCAAAAGAAATTCAAAAAAAATATTTTTGAAATGATTGTTGGGGGTAGATAAGGAATATGTAAATTTTTAATGATTTTAGGTGAATTTGGAGTATTTTTTATGGGCATGGGAGTAAATTTCACCAACAGATAGAATTAGGTCTTACATGATGGAACTATCACCATTTATAAGGTGGAAGTTATGTAACCACCATAACAATAACATAATTTTTGTTGTTCAAAACATGCACCCATGGATGTTCTACATTGCAAGAAGTTTTTCAATAGGGCACAAAACATAAATGCCTTGTGTAAGGCTCAAAAGTGTTCAAAATTAGGTGTGTAAGTGTTATCACTCACCTATGTACATGGAGCATCGATTATCTCATCACAATTATGGAAATGTCCCCAAGGTGTGGAACCCTTGAGTTCCTTTGTATAAACCTCTAGAGTAGTTTGGATTCTTTCTATTCTAAGTGCACTTGGTTTAAGACCAACATGAAGACTTAAAGATAAAAAATATAAATCTATCTCTAACTTAAAACTAATATTTTGAAGGAAAAGAGAGGGAGAAGGTAAGAATTTGATAGAAAGTAAAAGGTGATGTACAAATAATAGAGTGAGCACTCCTACTTCCTTGGACACACTACAAATCTTAGAGAACAAGACAATATCACATAAACTCTACCATGGACACTCCAAATGCATAATTATTTTGCATAGAAGTGTGAGAACATAACACAAAATTGAGAGGGATGAAGGTTATCCATAGACAAGGCTTACATAGACCCAATGCACATAGAATACAACTTGAAAATGAGTTCCTATTTCCACATAGAAGTATTGGGGATGGACAAAAATGAGAGCTAAAAATATTACCCATAGACAAAGATCAAAAAACATAAATCACATAAAGAGATTAAGAATAATAGAGGGAGGTGAATGTAATTCTCATTAACATGCAAAGTCTAGCCAACATAAGTACTCTTAGAGGGAAAATTTTGCAGTGTGAGGTTGCCTAAAAACTCTGAACCTATTTAAAATAAATAACTAGGATTTTATAAGGGAGCAAGCCTTTTACCATTAATGCACCCCTTAGGGTGGTAGATATAGTCTTTTGATTCTATTATAGTGCCACGCCCATTCTTCTTAAATTCTATTTGGTGATCTAGATCTAAGAGTTGGTGAAAGGATTCCTCTAGATCCATGTGTGTGTCTGAGAGTGGAAGATCTTTGGAATAGTCATAGGTAGTGGTGTGTGATCATATTATGATGTCTAATATCCATTTTTATATTTAATTATCCTGATAAGGCCTCAAATTGTGATCAAATACTTTTTAACTACCTCTTTGTACTTCTCCACCACTTGTTAATGTCTACATAGGTCTTCCTCAGACTTCCATGTCATTGCTACACATCTGATGGAAAATAGTGCATTACACCTATTGGGGATACTACACACTAAGATTTATGTAGTTAGGTTGTGTAGTACATTTTGAGTTAGTTACCACTTGATAGTTCTCTCAAGTCTTTACTTTTATACCTAGGGGCTATATCAATCTACAAAGTAGCATGTGTGCAACATAGATTGTAGCCTATGATTTGTGAGAGCTCAATAGTGGAACTATACTATTCATTGTGGTACTTCATTATGGAGACATAAGGAGTCTTTTAAAATGGAATACATAATAAGATTGAAGATCTTGGGTGTAGCGTTCATAAGTTAGAACTACTCTTTTCACACTTCATCCTATATTATCTAAAGACTAGGAGTTTTACACCTATGAACCTATGCATCATTTGTGCTTTCATGATAGAGGATGTCTTCATGGAGTGTAGATTATAAATTCCTTATGAACACAAATTAACACTTAGTTAATTTATGTATTTATTTTGATTGATTTTAAGCACATGCATAGATGGGAAGCTTCTGCACGTGACTTTCTTTAAGGATCCCAACACTTCTTAGGCATGCAAACCTTCTATAAGTTCCTTGTGAGTTCTATGCAATCTAGGGGTGACTTAGAAAGTCAACACTTTTAGTGACCTCTTTAAGACATTTTCCTGCTAAGCAGGAATTTAGTAGCCTTTGAAGCAATCCATTGGGCATGAAGTCATTGAGGCTTTTGATTAATTTTTCCTTCAACACATTTTTTGTGTACTTCTTTCTTTGGTATAAACCAAGATCCTCTTAACAAAATAAAATAAATGTGCCAAAGGCACTTAGAGTAAAATATCTAGGCTAATCAGAACACTATGTGTAAGCACTTGGAGGAAATAAAATTTATCCTAAAATAATGTGTGCAAGGCACTTAGGGAAATTAAAACATCTAATTTAATTATTTACAAACTATACAAGAATCATCAAAGATAGTATTTGAGATGGATTCCATTGACTAAGATGGGTAGTTTTTTTCCATTTAGTTTCATAAGTTGGAAAATGTGGGCTTGATTACAATTGATTATGGTATATGGATCACTCCATATCGCATCAAATTTAGTATGCTTTCCATATTTTACTTTGTTCACATCCTATTTAAGCACTAAATCTACCTCTTAGAAATTTATATCAATATCCTTTTTAGCAAATTGCCTCTTGGTCTAGGCCTATTGAATCTCCATTGTATGCACAACTTACCCTCTAGTTTCTTTGAATTTCATTAGCTCTACAAACCTTAGTGTGATGGGATCACCTTAAAGTAGCTCAAATTGATGGGGTAGTTATAATGAAGGTAAATCAAGGGATGTGGAAAATCTAGCTTCCCTTCCATAAACTAAAATGAAGGGTAGATTCCCAACACTCTTTTGGGTATAAATCAAATGGAATAAATGGTCGTACTACACTTAGTATGCCAATCTCATTAATTATCCTCCATGGTCCTCTTTATAATTCAAATAAAATTATTTTTCATGGGCTTAGCTAGACCATTACCTTGAGGTTAATAATTTGATGAGGCATTTAAGTGGATGCTATATTTGATAGACTATTCATTTATCCTAGTTCCAAGGAATGCTAATGCATTATTAGAGATAAAGGTGGATAAAACAACAAACCTTGCTACAATACCTTCATATAATTTTAGGACATATATATCATTAGCCTCTTTGAGCACTACTACTTCCATCCATATCATGAAATAGTTTGTGGCTATGAGGATCCATTTATGCCCATCACTTGATGGTAGTTTGATCATGCCTGTGAAGTCTAGGTCCCATTGCATAAAAGGTTCATCATCTTGAATTGGGTGTAAGGGGAGGGCTATCAATTTTTGATTTCATACAAAGAAGACGCACTTATTATAACCTAACACATATGCATGTGAATATTTTAACAATGTTGGCTAATAATAGTGAGCTTGCATAATCTTTATGATAGTAATTTTGGGTGAATAATGGCCTGATGATGGCCTAACATGGAATTATTGGAGAGTTATACTCACATGGTCCAATTCTATGCATATCAAGAGGGATCCATTTAGGTCCTTCCATAAAATTTCATCACTAAAAAGGACATAGGGAATGGCTATATCTTGAAATGCCTACACTTAGACTTACTTAGGCAAATGAGATATACTCCATACTAAAGGAATATCTTCATATTTATTGTCAAACTTACTAGGATGCTTTGGTGTTTTGATTGGTCTTCAAATGATTCAATAAATGCATTATCTTGTTCTTTCATGATATTTTATAGTTTTTTGCACAATCCCTTTCCTCACACAATTTTGGTGACCTAGATGTCTACATCATATTCCATAAATTTTATGATCTAACCAAACCTTTTCTCATTGATGTTCTTGCTGAGTAGGAACTCTTTAACACTTATGTGTGGGACTATCAGTTAAAGCTTGTTATTAGAAATCATGTGTCAAAAATTCTTGGGAGACTTTATCATTGTGAAGACATGATTATCTACAAGGTTGTAGTACATCTCATAATAATTCAACACCTAGTTAAATAAATAACTAGTTTATCCAATTGATCATTATTCTACTATGTAAGAATAATTGAGATGACTTTAGCCCCAAAAAATGCATAAAGGATAAAATCCTTACCCAAAGAACTAGTTTCTCCAATTGATCCTTATTCTACTATGTAAGAATAATTGAGATGACTTTATCCCCAACAAATACATAAAGGATAGAATCCTTACTATAATCTGGGTTGACTAAGGTGGGATCTTGCATAATGGTGAAATTCATGGATTCAAAACTATCTCTGATTTTGCTCAACTAAATGTAATATTCTTCTGGAGCATCATAGTGAGGGGTTTGGTTATGGTAGAGAAATTAGGCATAAATCTCCTCACTAAGTTGATTCATCCCAAGAAGCTCTGGAGACTCTTATACTTTGGATAGTGAGAGATGCAATATATTTGAATCATTATGGATCATTTTGATCCCCTCTTTGGAAACAATTTTCCTTAGTAGAGTGCATCCATGAACTGTAAAGATACACTTACTAGGGTTTAAAGATATTATAAACTCTTGACACCTCTCAAAGACTGTTTCATATGTCCTAAGAGATATTATTCACACTTAGAGAAAGTAGTTATGTCATCAAAGTAAACCAAGATGATTTTGTTGATGAGTTCCTTAAATTCCATAGCCATGGCTCTTTGGAAGGTCACTCCTATGTTTGTTAACCCAAAGGGCATACACTAGTATGTGAAATCTCCCCACATAGTGTGTTGGGATAAACCTAAATCAAAGCCTCTAAGGTCATTATATTTCCATGTGAAGATATCATCATATCTCCTACTGAGTTTAATAAATTTCATAATTATTAGTGGGGATCATACCTTGCCAAATTTAAGGATCTTTCCTTTGGAGATGATTGATTATACATAGATATCCTCCTTTACTATCATGTTTAGAATCTCTCCCTTGAGTTGATCATCATATTTAAAGATGCTTTACAAGGTAACTAACCCCTTAGGTATCTTTTTCCATTTTATTTGGATGATCTGATCCCATATTGGGCTTATAGTGGCACTTATTTCTTGGCACATAACTTGGCCTCATCCTGTAGGAAGTTGTTAATTTTTTCATCACTTTTGAATACCTACAAATTGTTTTTTTGTTGGGGAATATTGTTCTGATCATGAACCTTATGATCTATTTGGACTCCTTCATTACATTACATAGGATGTCATACTATACACCAATAGTTGTAATCCTATTTGCATCAGTATTTTGTGACCTTGGCATGTAACTAATAGTGAATGCATCAAAGTATTCAATAATATCCCATACTCTATGATTGTAATATTTTATCAAGTTATTATTTGTTAGGTTTTGTTCCCTAACTAAGTTAATGACCAGTTCACTATCACTAAATTCCTATAGTATCTTTATTTCTATATTTTGTGCAAGCTAGAGACCTTGGATCAATGCCTCAAATTCTACAACATTGTTTGTGAAACTAAACTTCAAAATAAATGCATGGAAATATTTATATTTTTTAGGGGAGACCAACATCACACTAACTCTAATGCCATTTTTACTATGGGAGCTATCTAAGTATAATTTACATGTACCTTCGATGTTCTCTTGTGCCTTTACAATCTTGAGTAACATGGATTTCTCCTCCAAGATGTAATACGTACCTAACCCTGTCTCTTTCATGTTTTCATATGGGTCATACTCATAACATCTACATACCCATTCATCAAGAAAATCATCTAATATATATTAAAGTAGTGTTATAACTTCATGGAGAATCATATTCTCCTCTTGATTGAACATTGCATAGTTTAATTCAATTAGGCAGGCGAGTATGATTCAACATGAATTTTGAAGATTGGTTTAACCCTAATGGTCACCTTAGTCCTGTATCTAGTTATGATCATCATATGTAACTAGTCTAAAGATAAATATCCACCCATATTTTCTATGAATTCTCATTAAAGGTAAATGGTGAAGTAAGGAGGAAAGTCAATGACTATGATATCTTACACAATTGAAAGACTTGGGCATGCATGTAGTGTAATATTCAAATATTTGATGTTCTCATGGTCTTAAAAATTATGCCATCTAGGTAGACCACTCCTTTTGAAATAGGGGTATATACAATTTTGAATGTATCTATAATATTCTTTGGCACTATAGAGATAATCATTTTTGAGTTAATCATGCAATTGTGCACTTGATGTTGATCGATAATCAAGGAGATATAGAATGGGGGTGGTTTAGTACTAGTACACACTTATATTTCCTCCACTTTGGGTTGACATAGAATCGTATAGATTTAAGGCATAAGTTATGATGTCTTACATGCCTGAAAGATTTTTAGACATCTTGTAGCATACTCCTTTGAGAAGGAATGGTGAAAGAATTCAACATGGTTACACTAAGGATAATCTTCTTCATTCATTTGACTATTTGAAGGGAATTTAAGATACCTTTGTCTATGGTTTTTAAATATTATCCTCTTCTCATACTTACACACTAGTTTGAGGCTATTCTTCTCTATGTAAAGCATGTTCCATATTCACCAAAGGTTGTGAAGGTACCTTAGCTTGTGTACTTGTGTGTATGTGACCTAGGGTATTGAAGGTGAAGCCACTAAAGTTGGTAATGCCTCTTCTATCACTCTCCTTTTGAATCTTATATTGAAAGAGACTAGGGTACTTCCTCCACTTTATGCACCCATATTTGAATTCATCTTCATATTTATTAATAAGAGTAGACCCATCTTGTTGCACTGGTGATTGAGTTTTTTCTTCATGTGGAGTTATGGTATATACCTAACCTTAGGGTTATGAAAACATTTTCACCATGAGTACTTGGTTCATGAATCAATTTGCATATGTAGATTTATTATGTGATTAACTACATGGGAAACCCCATTTGGGATCTTATGCAATATTCTTATGCATAGGTATAATGGTTCTAGAGGTGATTCTAACATCAAACCTTTGTGTATAAGGTGGTCTATTTTTTGTGACTTGGTTTTGTGATTGTGTGCCACCTTTGTAGGGAGGTCTACTCAATTGGTATTACTAAGCAAAGGGATGATGGGGTTTAGAATACTATGCTTACTTCCTTTTTAAGGGTCACAAGCTCGTTTCCAAAGTTTTCTAGTAGTTTTTTAACATCATGCAATATGTTAGGGGAGTAGTAGATGAAGTTGGTGGGATTAATATGATGGGGATAAGTGATAAAATAAGATAAAAAATTAGTTGTATTGGAGGAGGTTATATGAATAGAGGCATAGGGGGTCTAAGTGAAAATTTCCCTACCTAGATCAAACAATTTTATGTGCACATAATAACTTCATAGGCATCAGGTAGTATTGTGCCTCTCATGGATTGAATCATCACACCTATATCACTATTAAGGGCCTCTAAAAAATATAAAAATGTGGTATTGGGAGATGGATTACACAAGGTGGATTCCTTTCCTAGACTCTCTAGAACTTGAATTTGAAATCAACCATCATCTCATGTGGGTCTCTCTTTATAGTTTTAATCTACTCTATTAGGGACAAGTAGTCATTCTAATCCTCAAATTACTTACATAGATCCTCCTCAAGCACATCCCAATTTCGGATGGAATTTAGTCTCAATCCTTGGTATCACTAATGCACTTTGCCCTTGAAATAAGAGGTAAACAACCTAACTACAACATTATCTTTGATGATATGATACACTGAGTAGATATTTAAAATATACTAAATATGATCTATAGGGGAAGTTTCATTCTTTCTAATAAGGTAGGATAAAATTTTGAGGGCTTTGACTAGAATGCCATCATACTGGGTAAGAATTAATGGACTACCTCTATTGAAAGGCAAAAATATTTGATTCATTTTTACATCAATGAATGGGATAGAGAATCATCTACCTCTAGGTGTAGGGAACATCCAAAATAGAGGTGTAAACTGAGTTCTAAGGGATGACTATCTTAAACCACTCCTTATCTTGATAGGGGTGAAGATGTTATAACTCTTCTTCTACTAGAGGGTACAAACAACTCAATGAAGTGAAAACTAATGCCTCTTATAGATGACTTGGTCTATCTTAACATGTAGATATAAAGTTAATCTTTAAAAACCATAAATGTTTGGAGTCACTAGGTGCTTGGAATGCGTCTATAAAACTATTAACCAAGGATCACACAAAATCCTTGAAGTGGTCCCACTGGGCATGCAAGAAACTATTGTTGTTATAAATTTGTACCTATATATGTTCTATAGTATGGGAGGTTTTTGGTAGGGAAAAGAGTGAAAAAACCTTATGCATGGCTTAAAAGTGTTTGAAACTAGGCATGAAAGTGTTATCACTCACCTATGCAAGTATTGCATCAGTTGTCTTGTCATAATGATGGGAACATCCCCAAGGTGTGGGACCCTTGTGCTCATTAGGAAAAACCTATGGAGTAGTCCAAATTCCTTCTATTCTAAGTGCACCTAGATTAAGACCAATATTCAAACCTAAAGAGTAGAAAGGTAAATATACTACTAACATAAACCTAATATTTTGAAGGAAAAGAGGGAGAAGTTAAGAATTTGATAAAAATTAAAAGGTGATGCACCAAGTATAGAGTGACCACTCTTACTACCTTGGACACACTAAAAATCTTAGAGAATAGGAAAATATCACACAAAACCCACCATGGACACTCCAAATTCATAATTATTTCACATTGAGGCATGGAAACACAATGAAACATTGAGAGGGATGAAGGCTATCAACAAATAAATCTTATGTATACCTGAATGTGCATAGAACATGACTTGAAAATGAGTTCCAAGTTCCACATAGAGGTTATAGGGATGGATAGAAATGAGAGGGGAAATTAATACGCATAGAAAAAAATCAACAAACATAAATCATGTTAAAGGTGCAATAACTAAGGAGGGGGGTGAATCAGTGATGCAAGATAATCTAATTCAATTCCTAACTATTTAAAATTCAAGATACATCAACTTGATCAAGCAAAAAAAAATGAAAGCACATACATCCAAAGCATACATAAGAGCATTCATCACATGAACAAATCAAATATTTGAGAAACCCTCTTGGGGATAAAACCCAATAAACCATACAAGATGGACTACAATCTTATAAAATAAGATCCAACATTTAGACCATCACACATTCATCAAGGAATGCCCATCCTTTAGTTTAGTGAGACACGCATCCCACAAGGAGGAACTAACCCCATAAACAATAAAACACCCACTCAGATACCTTGATCTGATATCCACCTTTGATCTACTATCTTCTACACCTGATGATGGACTTCTCTTACTTGCACTCTTTCCCTTTGATAGTCTTACAAAATTGCACATATAAGTAGTGCATCTAAAACACCTTTTTGGATCACTCTTCACTTCTAAGCACATACAAAATCATAAAACATGCAACAAATATATCACAACAATAAAAACATGACTTGTATGTCATGTACACACTCCTCAACCTACTTAGTTCTTTAATCCATCTACTAGGTAAACTCACTCAATCAACCTATAGGGCTTACTCACTCAATCTACCTCTTCTAGGCTTATTAGGTCTAATGACCTATATGTTCACATTCATCAACTTGATCAAATAAACATGATTGATCATATTTTATCTTTGATGGCTCTCACTAACATGTACCTTATATTTTAAATTTTCCTTTGCTCAATTTCACATCTACTCTTCTTTTCACTCATAAGTCTAGAAACCATTGCCTTGGTCTCCACCTTTTATAGAGTTTTCATGAATATCACCATCAAGGTTGGCATAATACTTGCCTTATCCATTAATACATCTTACATATCTCAATACTATCCTCACAAGTTTACCATAATAATTATGGGGCACACTTAAGCAAATACACCTTTCAATTAGGCCATACTAACCTTTATAGGTCTCATAAAGGCCTACTCACCCATTTAGCACTTCATCAATCAAAATAAGAACACAATATCAAATTAAATCATATGGGTCCACTCCATATGATCCTTATGAGATCTTTAGGTGATTACTTCCACCAAAACATTATTTTTCTAAAGTACAATTTGTTCAAACAACATTGGTACACTATAGCACCATGAATGAAAAAATAGTCAACTTTGAAGATCCATAACATTAATATATAAACATTCAAACTTTATAACTAGATTATATGGATGTGCTTTAAAGTACTCTACAACTTTTATTTTTACTGCATCAAGAAATTCATCTTGGACCAAAATTTATAGCTCAAAAACTACAAACTATTTTTCCCTCATCAATTTGAAAATTAAAATTCCAATAGTCACTGAGCATATGTTAAACATCAAGCATCTTGAACTCATCTCATGCATCTTGGAAACTTTAAACAAATGTTATCCATTGATCTCATCAAATTAGGTTGATCTTTATCTTGCAATGCTCATTGTGGATCTTATATCCTTGCTTCTATGATCATGCCACTTGGAAGCCCTATGTGCCTTCTACACATATTGATCCCTTGACTCTAATGAAATTCCTCCACTTGGCAGCCTTGCACATATTCTAATCAATCTTTGAAATATTGAATAAATATGTACCATTATATCACTTATGACATGATCATGTGTACCATTGGATCATTATCTAGTTTGATGAAATGCTCACCATTAGATTTTGATCTGATTAATGCTCATCATTGAATTTGTCTACAAAAATTGACCTTAGACTTTGATGTAGTTAAACTTGACTATCTCTAGTCCAATAAATTCTATAAGATTAACTTTGAAGGTTTATAACTTGATCTAGGAAGCACTTCAAGGCTCTAAATCTTTAGGGTACCTTCTTTGCACTATAGATAACATCTCCATGAAATATTTTGACCTTAGTTGACTTTTTGAGTACCTAAATTAAATGCATAAACTTGTTGGTTCATTCATATCTTCATGATTTAAAGTGATAGTTTGTGATGGCTAGCTTCTCTTAAGATAGAGTAAGCAGGTTTCTCATTCCAAATGATCAATTGGCACACCAAAACTTCACCAAGACATCTATGGATTCCTCATAGCCTCTTCTTTGTCCTTACATAGGCCATATTATCTCCAAGATATCAAACTTAACACTTTATCAATAATACACTATGAATCATGCTCTCTTTGACATCAATGAAAACCTAACATCAATGACCATGCTCAACAATCTCCCCCTTTATCATTGATGGCAAAACATCCTTAGAATGATTATATTTGAATAATAACATCATTCTGATCTTTCTCCCTCTTTGAAATTAATGACAAAGGGTCTCTTCTTTAAAATTTCAACAATCATTCCTCAATATCATGTATGCATTCAAATACTATTTAATATGCTTAGTATACTTTTAAAATTTTAAGCATATGAATCAATTTCTCCCCCATCACATGCACCAATCTGAAATAGGAAAACTCTAATCTTTGGACCTAAAAAACTACTTATAGAGCTTAGAAATATCCCCATAACATCATGCTCTATCTCATTTAATATATTCTTTGATAAACATAAATCTGAACTTATGTTTCTCTAATCCTTGGACATGTCTACCTAAAGGACTCACAATCCTTTTTTTGTTCAAACATGAAGATTTAGTACCTTGTCAAAATCCATGACTTGGTTTGATCAAGTCATCATATCAATATTATTTGATAATATACATATGAACACCAAAAACTACTTGAACTCACCTTAAAAACATTAAGAGAAGATCCCCCTGAGTCACCTGAGCTTAGGCATCCTTTGAGTACCTTCAGACCATCTCTAACCATGATGAAACAACACACTTACCTTCATAACTTCTCAGTTTAGGCTACCTCCATGATTACCAACAGATGAACACGACAATATTCAAATAGGGAAGATGCAAAAAAATAAATAATAATCTCATTCAAGAATAACCATACCTTTGTCATTTGGAGAAAATGACCAAAGACCACTTTTATCTTCACTAGCTTTGCCTAGGGGCCTAAGAGCCCTACTTGAACCTTGAAACACCCATATATTTCTATGTATGTAACTTCAAGAATTTTAATTACATATATAAAGTATAATCATGTTCAACCACATTCATGCCTAAAAATCATCTTCCAAATTTGCTTCTACATCATAGCTTTTTCATAAACCTACTAGCTAGTTAACCCTCTATTTGCATAGTTTATCATCCATGGAAGACACCACACACTTTCAGATGACTATGAAACACCTTTTGAAAACCTAGTTTGAATTTTGAATATATCAATTAACCTTAGATCTGAATTCCTTTAAGAAACAAACTAACCACCATGGGCAAAAATATTAGTTTTTCAAATGAAACTAAGTCAACTCACCACCTTTTGGTCGACATCAATAGTTGAAAATTCTCTCACACTTAGAGGTTAATAAAACACACTTCTAGACCAATTTTTGAGGTCACACACCTTAGATAACCCATAGAGCCTTCAACTAGGTTTTGACCTGCTTGTCCTTAAGCCAAAAATGGGAAAACCTTAGAGCCCTCAAAAAGCTTCAATTTGTAGACAAAATATATTCAATGCATAAAAACAACTTGAACACACATATTTTTAGTCTAGATCTTAAAAATAAAAAATCATAAAGTAATCACCTTAATATCATTGAACTTATTCATGTCTTTCCACAAGAGGTCAAAACATCCTCTCATGACCTTATGAGGTCACCACAAGATCATTGAATCTCTTCAACACAAAGAAACACCTTATTTTAACATCTCGAATCCACAATTATAGAATACTTCTTCATATCTTACCCATGACTGGAACATCTCATAAATTTTTCCTCTTACTTATAAAGTGTCTTCTTGAAGCCTAGATAGGGACATCCTAACCCACAATATCCTAAAACAAGGTAAAACCAAGAGTTTCCCACAACTCCTCATATTCCTTCTCCTCCTTAGTCATCTGATGCTGATAGTTCTTATTCTTAGGCTTAAGAGAAGAACTGGTTCATCCACTATAATATTCTCCTTTTCTCTTGAGAATGAATTGACAATACATGGAGACAACAAATATTCATGACATACTTTTTCATCTGAAGAAAAAACCTCATCACTAGGAATTAAAAACTAATGTTCTTTGCATGAAACTTACTCAAAAATAATAGGATGTTCTCTTAGATTCATAAATACCTCAATACAAGCCTCAATTATCACTTTGGTATTTTCTTTGAGCTTGACTTGAACTAAATTTTGATTCTCCTTTTCTATCTAGATATATGATACATTCTCTTTACATTCTTGAACCTTCTTCATATCTAATTTCTCTTTTTTTAGTAGGTAGTATTCCTTGATCTTTTAGGTCAACTTAATTAGTTTTCTTGATCTTTACTTCCTTAGGTTTCCATACCAAGGATTGACCTTTCTTAAGCACATTAGGATGTCCATCCATCTTCTTATGAATTAAAAGTTTGCTTTTACAATATATTTCAAAATGACCAACTTGATGACAATTGAAATAAATAACATCATTCATACCTTATGTTTGATGAATATTATGAATCTTAGAAAACATACCATCTTATCTCTTAGGTTCATTATTCTCAATCTTGATTATCTTAGGTATCCATAGTAGGGTTAGTATTTTTACATCCATTCTAGGGAAGAATCTAGAAATATGTCCCATGTCATAATAATTATATCAGACTACATTATCTATACCTCTAGTTGACCATCTGCTCTTTCTTCTATAGTTTCTTACCTTATGACCAAACTTGTGATAGGCATAACAATGGCCATTAAAATATATATTTCATACCTTGAAGCATTTGGCTATCTGGTTGGTTTCTTCATTTTGCCTTTGAATTAATTTGACATGTCTTTCATGATACCATCTTCTTTTCCTTGTTCTGATATTGCTTGTTCTTCTTCAATCTATAGACACTGAAATTATGTCACAAACATATGTGTAACTCCTTGTGTCAAAACTCATTTTAGCCCATTTTAAAATAATAACAATTAGCCTCCCTAACCCATGCTTTTACCCCTCACAAATTTAATTAATTTAAAATACTTAATTAAGTTAATTAGAAACCCCGTTTACAACCTTACCTGACCACCTCACCCTATGACTAATTCTCACCTAATGAGTCAAGACTTATTCTCACTTCAAAACTAAATTCCTAATCAGCTACCTCCTAATTAACCTCTTCTTTTTACCATTTTGTAATGGGTGCCACACTTGGCATGAAGAACAACAAAAAATAGGCCAAAAATAGTAAACTTTACCTATTCTAGGGCCACTGACATTGGTCAACCCATGGCTGACATAAGTGATATAAGCTAAACTCCAACCTAAATTTTAGGTTAGTAGAAATCAATAAAATTCATTCTTACTTACATTCAAGCTCTCAACATTCAATTTTTGACATTCTAGCTTACTGTCATCATGCATAAGTCAATCATGATCAAGAACTAAGCTTGAGGACCAATATCACCTACTTGTTCTCTCTATTTAGGCATTCAAGTATAGACTACCTAATAAAGACCATCAATTTGACACTTATCATTTAGTGACCACTATAATTAAGTACGTCACTTATTCTATATGCATTTTAAGCATTTATTCTGCTATCACTTTATATCAACTGTGCATTATTTTACACACTCTTGACCGAACCCCCATAAGGGAGTTATAAAGCTTCCTTGCTTATTTCCCCTTGACTTGACACACCAAAACACTAAATGGATCTACCCAAACCATAATCTCTCTCTCTCTCTCTCTCTCTCTCTCTCTCTCTCTCTCTCTCTCTCTCTCTCTCTCTCTCTCTCTCTCTCTCTCTCTCTCTCTCTCTCTCATAACTCTCCCCAACCTCTCAAACCTGATCAAAGCCATTTCTTAGACCCAAAAAATCCTTCTACAAGCTCCTAGAAAATTATTTCCCCTACCAAGCTCAGAAGCCTAACCGACATCGATTACCTTCAACTAAACTTGATAGTATAACTGATATTAGTCACTCCCCTACCAACATCGATGACTATGGATTCCTTAACCTTTCCAAAACCTACCCAAACAACTTCTAAAATATAAATAAAATACACTACCTGCACCTATCACTCTTTGTTGCACTCAGGTTGTGAATAATGGTAACATTATTTCTCTTTACCTCTCTCTTTACTTTACCTCTCTTTTAGTTATTTATTACTCTTTTATCTCTCAAAAGTGGATTGTCATCTCTAAGGAAGTTTCACACTTCCTAGAATAATCACATAGCTTGGCAGCCCACTCATTTATCTACTAACAAAAATCTTATGGTTGTGCTTTCTTACTTATAGGTAGTCTTCCCCAGCCAAAGAGGAGTGATCACAATGTCTGGATATGATGTGAAAACTAATCTGTATTCTTTCTAATCACTTATCCTTATCATTCTTTTCTATTTTTCTTTGGACTTGAAATAGACAAAATTTAGTGAAATATTGTTGGCACACCTAGTGGGACCCTGGAGTTTTCCTTGGGTTTATTTATTGTTTTAAGCATTCATATAGGTGAATTATAGTTAAAATTTCATTTATTACACTTTTCTCTTCTCTTCTCTCTTAAAATGAAAGATTCAACATTTTATTTTTTGTTTAAAAACATTAAACTAAAATTTTCTTTCTTTTCTCTTTGCCTCTAAAAGCAATTTATCATTTTTTTACAAGTTAAAAAGAATCTCTTCTTTAATTCTTCTTGAATTTACATTATGATAGTGAATTGCATTCTCTACACCTATTTTCATCTTTGTTTGCATTCAAATTTAAACATTTTAGATTTGGGT
Source organism: Torreya grandis (assembly GCA_037957365.1). Taxonomy (NCBI): domain Eukaryota; kingdom Viridiplantae; phylum Streptophyta; class Pinopsida; order Cupressales; family Taxaceae; genus Torreya; species Torreya grandis. The sequence goes on from JARHVA010003609.1 coordinate 1,131,750, forward strand.
TTAAAACTTACTACAATTCATTATTTGCTTGTTGCATATTAGCTCACCTAGTTAATTAAAAAGCATTTTGAATAAATTGTAGTGTACATATGTTACATAACCAAATCACATTCACACAAAAAAAAATCTAAACTCACCTGAGAAAAGGCCCATCAGGATTTCATCACCTATTGGATCACCTTACCCTGCCTAGCTATCCTACTTGGATTTCTCCACCAAGGGGAGAATCCACTCCATTCTCTAGAAGAGTGTAAACTCTAGATAAAAGCTATATTTTGGATAAGTGGCCTAGCTTGGCTCTAGGTCTATGAAAAATAGAGATCAAGCTCTTATAACAAGCCACGTACCAAGTCTAACATAGATTTCCTCTTGAGCACTAAAACTAACCTAAAACTAGCTCTAGATTGCTTTCTAGTACCTTCAATAACCAAATTCTCTTTTCACTATCTAATGAAGGCATAAGCCGACATGAGACAAAAAATTAATATCTAGGACTTAATAGTTGTTGGTTGTATGTTCTTTTTTTGCTTTTCTATTATTTTCTATATTTTGGAGTTGGTAAGGACATTTTCCTATTAATTCACAAAATCAATACTATTTCTAATACTCAGTCTATATAACCTATTATCTTATGTTTTCTAGGTGTTCTTCCTTCTTACGTAGACCTCTTGTATCCACTATTTTACCTAGTTTCAACTTCTAGTTTTCTAAAACATCAAATTTTCCATCTCCTAGGATATCACAGTGACTGACATTAGTTAGCTCTAATGGCATTGGCATATTTTACCTACTGACATCAGTTAATCTACTGATGTTGAAAAAAAATTCTACCAACATCGATCAAGTGACTGATGTTGATGACTGTGTAATTTTCATCTGCTCAAAATAAAAAGCTAAAATAACCCACTTACCTACACTCAAACCTAGTTTTTCCTAATTCTATCACTAATATAGGGTAGTAAGACTATTTATACTTCCTCTTGCATGGTATTGACGCAAGCTCAAGCCAAAATTCTTATTTATTATGCAAGTCAACAACCACTTCCACCTTCCCCTCTCACTTTTAAATCTATCATGGAACATATTTCAGATATAGAGTATACTCCTAGCCCTAATGAAATTCCCATTATGCCTGAGGGAGATCAAGATTTTACTAAATTTATTGATCTCAATGTGGTAGGCCCTTAACATTACCTTGATATGAGCCAAACCTATAATTATTTGGGTGACCCAATCTATGGTATGCCATCCTCTCTAATGGAGACAACTCTAATTTCAGTTTTCTCCACTATTTTCCCCATGGTTACCCAAACCACCACTTTGAAGAGTAACTCAACTATAAAAAATTCCCAAAGTTTAGCATCACCAACTTCTCAATCCCACCTAAACCCTGGTGTGACTTGCCTACTTTCATAACCACAACTAGTTCAGTCAATTCTTACCTCATTTCAAAATTTAGTGGTACCTATTCCATCTACCCTCATGCCTATAATTACCTAAGTTACAACTCACGCTTCATCCATTCTAACTATGCCAAAAATCCAACCTAAAATAACAACAACCAACCAAAGCATAGTCTCTAACCTAATGGGACAAGCCCCTTTCCTTTCTATACCCCAGCCTATGACTCATTATCTTAATGTTGACCCAACATAACCTCAGCAAGCTATGTCATATGTTCCCTCTACTTCCTATTAGGTTTCCTATAATTTAAGAGGTATCCCCCAAACTAATCCCACTCCAAACCTCATTAAGATACTAATGGACAAGATGTCCAATATAGAGACATCTATGTTTGGTTTAAGGAATGTGTTATCTTATGATCATATATGCAATGAACCCATCCATCCTTTTGTTCCTATTCACCCTTATCCAAGCCAATGATAACTCCCTAAATTTACTTGTTTCTAGAGTAAATAGGACCCATAATATCACACGTGAGAATTTAGACCTGCTTTTTATTTAATAGGGCACGATGATGCGTTACTACTTCGCACTTTCCCTGTGTCTCTTTTAGGTGCTGCCTTGGATTGGTATAGATCTATACCTTAGTCTCCATTTTATCATTTACCCAACTCACACAAATATTATTGGACGATTTCTCTATTAACATTTCTAAGAAGGTTCCTATAACAGACTTTTATTTTATTAGACAATTTGATGATGAGTTTATTGAAAATTTTGTCACTCATTGGAGAAACTTGATTAATCAACATTCCTTCTCCTTACCCCAACTTGAGCTTATTGAGTTCTTCTTAAGGGCATGTGCTAATCACATCTCATCCACACTCTGGGTAAAAACTTTACACACATTTGATGAGGCCTTTATAATGACATAGAAACTTGAGGTTCATGCTATAACTGAAGGCAAAGTCTATTTGCACAATAAGAATCCCAATTCCAAATCAAATGACTCCTCTTCTAAAACTTCTCCTTCTAACCAAAAAGATAAAGGCTCCACCAACATGGTGGTCATTATTTCAACCTCTTACATAAACACAAACCAATCAAATTCCTCAACTTCCCAAAATCCAACCAAAAAATTCCAACAATGGTATGAATAAAGACAATACACTCCCATTGGGGAGTCATACACATCTATTTTGGAAAAACTATTACAACAAGGTGTTATAACCCTTCCTCAAATCAAACCTCCTATATAGTTTAACCCCTCCCATCCTACTCCAACTTGGTACAAGGAAGATGAGTTTTACAATTACCATCGAGTTAAAGGACATAATTCTAATAACTGTAAGACATTCAAGAACATTATTCAAGATATGCTTGATAGAGGTGATCTCATCTTGGATAATCCTAATGCACCCCCTAATCAATGTATGTATGTGTTAAAACATCCTTTTCCTAACCATTCACTAAATCAAAATATTGTTTAGACCACAAATAACTCAAGTGATCATAATATCCATATGGTTAATATGGTCTTTCCTTTACCTCTAGTTCAACCTTCCCCTCAACAAGAGAAACCCATTTCATCAATTCCTCCCCCACATTCAATGGTATTTGATTTTCCTATTATTCCTCCTTAGGTAGAAGAACCTATTTCACCCATTCCACTCCCTCATGAAGAAGAGACTCCTTTACCACTTCTTTTGCCATCATAGGATCCTATAATGCCAGGTCTTTTTTCACCAATATTACCTATCCTCTTACCACTTAAAGACCACACCCTATCCATTCCTCAACCACATGTTGAAGGGAACATCATTCCTATATTATACCCTCTTGATGAGCCTTCTTCACCTACCTCTCCTCCACCTATAGAGAGTAGTACCCCATCCACTCCACCTTTGCACTTAGAGAAGTTAGTATTATCTACTCCCACAAAAGATGAGAGACCTATTGTGCCTACTCCAATTATACCATTATTACCCCTTATTTTACTTATGGAGGATCATAATTTACCTATGCCTTACCCATATGTTAAGGGAACCATAATACCTATGTTTTACCCTCTTGAGGAACCTTCTTCACCTACCTCCCCTCTACCCATGGCAAACCATGTCTCTTTTCTTGTCTCTATCGAAGAGGACCCCATTACAGTTCTTTCTCATCTTTGGCTTGAAGTAGTAGAAACAAAAAATATCCCTCTTTCCCAAACACCTCAACCTTATAAAGACACAACCATAAGACCTATGTCAACTTCATCTAAACCCTTCTCACATTTGGTGAAAAGTCTAGAATTTCTTGACTCCTCAAAGCTAGATCATGTGACATTTTGAGACTAGCTTAAAACTCCTTATCCAACAGAAGAATGTCAATATTTACCACCAACCCTCTCACTACCCTTTACCCCAAGGTATTTTGACAAAGATAGAGCTTCTCTACCAAAAGCACTTGAAGTTTAGCCATCTATGTCAGAACCCTCACCCTTGTAGGAATCTACCACATTAAAATACATCAGGCCCTTAGGTGTATGCCCTGTCTCTAATTTAATTCGTCTACAAGTGAAATTAGATTTTACTCCTTAACCACAAGTTGGAGTTTCATGGCTTGAATTATAGAAAAATGTTAAGCTTCCTATATCTCATCGATCCCTTCTTGAACCCTCAACTTTACCATCCATTTTGGGACCACATTCCTCTACTTTAGTTAGAATATTACAGACCCAAGAAAAACAAAAGGTTAAGTTACCTCCACTCCTACCTTTTCCATCTAGTAGTTCTTTCACATATAACACTAAGAAAGTGACAATAAAACATGTAACTTCAACATCACCAAACAAATCACCATGTAAAATTACTTTTTCAACACGAAAACACAAGAAGGTGTCCACTCCTATTAGCACAACAAGTGTGAGCCCACTTTCAGGCTCTTAGAGCTTTTTCCTATGTTAGTTATTACAATATTCCATAATAATTCTTCCTCCCATTAATCCCTATAGTCCTTTTGGAATGAATCCATCTTGGTTTAATGATACACAAGTGTGTTTATATCATCATTCACCTAGACATGATACTGAGAGTTGTAAGGCTCTCACAACAATAATTTGGCAATAATTTGATGTTGACACTCTATTCAATGATATTCCTGTTAAACTTCCTATTACTCCACCTTTGGAATCCATAGTACCTCCTACTATTCCACCTAAATTTAAACCCAAAAATGTGGTCATAACCCATTTACCACCTCCTTCACCTACATTTCAGATCAACACAGTTAATGTGGCCACATAGTCATAAAACCAAAAGGATAAAGCTAAGGAAAAGGTTTCTACTCCTTGGGCTCATCCCTTCACTAAAGGCACTCCTCTTAATCCTAATATTTCCATCTTGGGCATTCCTAAAACAACATTTTTGGATGTTATTCAAAGCTCAATGGTGAAACAACTACACCAAACTCTTGTGAAAATGTCTTTGTATGAGTTAATCCAAAACTCATCCCAACACTATCAATCTTTGATTAGTACCTTGCAAGTGATTGAGGTACAATTAGATGATCCCCAACCTCTTGTAGCTTTTTTTAGCTCCCTTAATTTCATCTCCCTAATTTATTTTAGTGATTCAGAAATTCCACTTCAACACCCTGAAGATCAAGATTTTGCCCTTTTTATTACCACATATATTGATCAAACTCATTCCAAGAGAGTCATTATCAATGGGGCAGATAATATTAATATTATTTCCTCCCATGCCTATAAACAACTAACCCTTCCTAAAAATTGCATGTCTCAAATTGATGTGGTATTCTACTCCTTTTATAATACCATAGCTACTACAATGGGCACTATTGTCTTAAATATTTGTGTACATCCCTACACTATTCCCAAGCTCTTATATGTTGTGGAAAGAGATTTCTAATATAACATACTACTTGGATGACCTTGGATACATGCTATGGCATGTGTACCCTCAACTTTACATTATTGTGTTAAGTTTGAACCTGAAGGACAAGTACATGTTATAACTACTAACCAACCTCTATTTAAAACATGTAACATGACTTATAGTCCTAATGATGTTCTCATTCAATTTAAAACATCATCTTCCCCTCATAATACTTCTGAAGCTTCCACAAGCTCCACTCCCCTAACTACACAGATACCAGTAACACAAATTCCTGACAAGGATCCCATAGAGGAGACTTTTCAATGTTTGTCACTTGATGATTGACATGTTATATACTCCACAAGAGTATGGAAATGTTCACACGCACCCAAATTATGATCCCCACATTGGGATGGTCATCCCTTATGGGACCCCTAACCTTTGAACTAATTTCACATATAGGGGAATTGATCAAGCTGCTATTATTGGCAATTCATCTTGTTCACCATGACCATTTACCTATGAATTATCTTTCCTAAGAAAACCCAATTTCACACACACCTATCTCTATTGGTGTGCCTAGAAAGGATTTGGTTTGGGTCATTACGAACAAGGTGTGCATATGCCTATTGAATATCCCACTAGCCAAACTATTAAAAATGCCAAAAAGAGGTATGGAGTGGGATATGATGAACCAAATAAACTCATTCAAACTTCCCATATACCAATTATTGAATAACTATTCTCTCATCTACCTTCTTCTCCACCATCACCTACAAAATTGGAGGTATCTATACCCCCTAATTTTTTTTCAATAAATTCCTTCCATTTGGGGCCTCTCCATCTATCACCAGGGTAAGGAAATAAGGTCCCTTCCTCTCATTCATCTTGAAATTAATTGATGAAGACTCTCCCTCTATTAACACTATTTAATGTTAGGATGATGATGCAATTATCACATATATGGGTGTGGATGATTTCTATATCCAATAGTCACTCCCATCTGAAATATAAGCTATGTTAAATGAATCAACCATTGGCATCAGTCTGACCTCTCATGATAACCCTTGCATCCTCAAGATAGGTCAATCTTTGGATTCCTCTAAACAAGTTTATTATGCCACATTTATTAATAACCATAACAAATCCTTCATTTGGTCTTATAATGACATCCCTGGTATTGACCCCTCTATCATCACCCATAACATGTCAACAATTAAGATGCTAAACCTGTTAAGTAGAAGCTTCACAAGATGCATCCTCATATTTCTCTCCTTGTAAAAGAAGAGCTCCAATGCCTCCTTTATGTTAAATTTATCCAACCCATTGACTACCTACAATGTATTTCTAATATTTTTCCTATCACAAAAGTGATTGGGGGAATGCACATTTGCACTGACTATCATGATTTAAACCTTGCTTATTTAAAAAATGACTTCCCATTGCCAAGTATCAACCAATTTATTAATCTAATGGCTGGACATTAGATGCTATCACTCATGGATGGATTCTCTAGATATAATCAAATCCTCATCACTCTTGAGGATTAGCAAAAGACAACCTTCATTAACCCATGGGGGACTTTTTGTTATTGGGTCATGCCTTTTGGCCTAAAGAATGCTAGTGCAACCTACCAATGCACCATGACTTACATCTTTCATGATTTATTACACAAAACTATGAAATATTACATGGATGAATTACTTGGTAAGTCTAAACTTCATCAAGACCACTTGACAATTCTCAAAACCATATTTAGTCATCTCCTCCAATACAACATTCAAGTGAATCTAAAGAAATGTGTCTTTGGAGTTATTTTTAGTAAACTTTTAGGTTTTATCATTTCTCTTTGTGGTATTCAATTTGATCCTACTAAGGTTAGAGCAATCTTATAGACGCCTCTACCTACTAATATAAAATAACTCTATAGCCTGTAGGGCAAACTTCAATCAATCCACTGATTCATCTCCTAGTTGTTAGATCATTGCCAACCCTTTCACCATCTCCTCAAAAATGATTTCTCCTTCCATTGGAATACAGATTTCCAAGAATATTTTAATTCACTTAAATAATATCTCTATTCCCCACTAGTTCTTATTCCACCTAAGGAAAATAAACATTTCTACCTATACATCTCCATAACAGACCACTCTCTAGGAGCTATGATTGCACATCGAGATGACCAACATCGAGAGTAGGTGATTTACTACATAAGCCACACACTTATTTATTATGAGAATTTATATACCCATACTAAAAAACTTTGCCTCGCATTGGTCTTTTCTACCTCCAAGCTTCACCATTATCTCCTAAATCACAAAACCTATGTGGTCACCCATACTGATCCCCTCAAATACATGCATTCTAAGCCATATCACACCCAAAGTGTAGCTTGGTGGCTTATGAAACTTTCCAAATTTGACTTAGAATTCATTCAACAAAAATTTATTAAGGGCCAAATAATTTTGACTAGTTAGTTATTTCCCCTTTACCTGACAATCAACCTTCAAACCTTGAATTCCCTAATGAATCCATTGCAATGCTCTCCATTGATGAAATCTCCTATAAAATGATGATGTTCTTCAATGGATCTAAATGTCAATATGATGGGGGTGCAGGGATCATTCTTATTCCTCTAGATGGTGAAACTATGCCTTTGTCATTTAAACTAGATTTTGAATGCACTAATAATATGGCCAAATATGAGGCTTTGATTTTAGGACTTCAAACAACTCTCTTCTTTAGTATCAAATCTATAACCATTTTCAATGATTCTCACCTAGTGGTTAACTAGGTTAATAGTTCCTACCTATGTAAAAATGACATTCTATAATGGTATAAACATTGTGTAGATATGTTATTATAGTCATTTGACTCTTATCTCTTATAAACTATTCCTCGATCTATAAAAAAGTTTTTTGATATGATGGCTTCACTTGCTTCACACATACCCTCTTCATCCTCTTCCTCAAGAATTTATGTCACCATGCATCGCTCAACATTACCCTCCTATGTATTAGCTAACATCCTCTTTGTCATAAATTTAACAACCAACCCACATGACTTATGGTACAAGCAACTCATAGATTATCTTTCCTTCTCTATTAGCCCTTCTAATCTCTCTAATAATGGGATACGTGCCTTCATAAAATGTGCCACTCATTACACTATGCTAGGGGGAATTCTATACAAGTGAGGTTTTGATGGTCTTTTTCTTAGATGCCTCACTAGTAATAAGACTCCCTTTACCATTAAAGAAGTCCATGATGGGATTTGTGGTGGGAATTTCAATCGTCATGCAGTTACCAAGTGTATCCTTTGACTTGGCTACTATTGACCCACACTTCATCAAGACTATGCTGATTATGTTTGGCATTGCATCAAGTGTCAATAACATATTAACCTCCTTCATGTTCCAAGTCATGCATTATAAGTTACCAAAGACTTTTATCCCTTTCCCCAATGGGGCTTAGATCTAATCAAGGAGATTAACCCTCCTTCATCCCTCTATCATCATTATATCATTATTACCACTGAATACTTCACCAAGTATGTCGAGGCCATCCCTCTCATCTCCACTAAAGTTGATAAAATTGTTGACTTCATCAACCATCACATCATATGTCATTTTGGTGTCCCTCATAAAATTATAATAGATAACGACAAATCTTTCAAAAACAAGACTGTTCAAAGTCTTTGTGATATGTTTGGAATCAAATTAATCCTCTCATCATTGTACTATCCACAAGTAAATGGATAGGTAGAAGCTTCTAAAAAAGCATTGACCACAATTCTCATGAAGGTAGTCAATGATACGAGCAAGGATTGGCACACATACATTCCTTTTGATTTATAGGCTTACTGCACTAGCATTTAAACCCCTATTGGTGCTACACCTTTTTTTTTGGTATATGGGATGAAGGCTATTTTGCCTCTTTAAGTTTAAATTCTTTCTCTTTGCATTTATCTACAAGACATACTTACTAATGATGACTTTCACCAAAAATATTTGGATAAACTTGAATTGCTTGATGAGCACCATCTCATAGCCCTCAAGCACCTCCAAATCTATCAAGAGTGTATCAAACACACTTATAACAAAAACCTCAAAGATAAATATTTGAATACAAGAGATCTCATATTAAAATAAAATCAACATGTGATGAACATGGAGAAAAGCAAACAGGGTAAGTTTACTCCTAATTGACTTGGACCTTATATCATAACTCACAAGTATGGCTGAGAAACTTATCACTTATCTTCTCTTAAAGGAAAGCCAAAACCCAATCCTTTAAATACCTTACACCAACAACCATTTTTTTGTTAAAAAAGTATCACTTCACCTCATGTTTAACTTGAGCTCATTTCTTGAGCATCCCTATTACATTCATTTCCTTTCCTCTTCACCATTACTCTTATATCCTTAGTTAACTTATGTAGTGGTATGGTTTTACCCTCAAAGTGGAAAACTCCTAAGCCTTTATAGTCTTTCCCATGACTAAAAGAAAAAATAAATAAATAAATGGGATATGTGATAAGTTATAAACTCTCATGCATGCTTCTCAATGTAGACTTCTCCCTTGAAGGACAACTATGTAACTTGCCTTTCCTACTATCAATAGATTTCTCCCTTGAAGGACATCTATTTAAAATTTAAAATGAATGCTTAGACCACTCCCTTGAAAGATGGCTAAGCTGAGCTTTATTCTCAAAGGATAATATAAATAAAAAGGGATTCTCACATTGACCAACTTTATATGACCTTAACCCATACAAAATCCCATTGTAGGCTTCCTACATTGATCAACTTACATACACATAAAAAAAATATCTTTAAGTCATGGACTTTCCTATATTAGCTCTCGGGTCACCCCCAAAAAGGGCATATCATTCCCACTTTGTAGGTTATGCTACCCAAACATTTTCCCTGATTTTACCCTTTCTTTTCCCTCATACTCTTTTAAGAGACTATGAAGCTCAATTAATATAAGGTAAACATGATGCTTCTCTAACAAACATAATGGTTCAAAGATATAAGGCATGAAAGAGGCTCATTTTCTTGAGCCTATTTATGTTCTAGTTATGGTCTTTCCCAATGCATGAGCATTCTACCTCTTTATTTTCCCATCCACACCACATGTCAATCTCTCTATTGAGATGAAGAATAATGTCATACCAACACTATCAAATCCTACTCAATTTATTTTACACATACACCATCAAAAATATGGAAACATGCTAAAATAAACTAACATAACCAATTTATTCATTTTAAGCATACACCATCATAAAATATGGAAAAATGCTAAGATAAAACTAACAAACCAACTATGCATATACCATCACATATATGGGAAAGGCTAGTCTAACTCAACTAACATGATCAACATTAACATCAAAATTGACATAGGCAAAATAATCATCATCCATATCATCATCTATCAAAATACATATATCTCAAAATCATAATAAATGAACATCTCATGTATGTATATGTGCTCAAAATACATTTCCATAACTACATCATCATAATATACATATCACATCTTCAGCTTATAATCTGGTATACATATAACATATATAACTAAAAAGGTAAACTCTAAGACTCAGGGTCCTCAAGGCTCTTCATATGGTCATGAAGAAGTAGTGTCATCACCACTCTCTACCCATCTGTGTCTATGTGAGCTAGAAGCTATGGCACATGACATAGATCTTTCCTACTCTCTAAACTCTAAATATCTCTAAATTTATGTAAACTCCCTAATGGCCTTATCATAATATGCAATCTCATCTAGGGTGGTCATATATATTATTAGAGACATGTCTACGGTGGTCCTATAACACCTACTGATGTCCCAAATTATACTAGTCCCTATGGTAGATGAGAAGGACCAACCTGACTTGATACTCTTAGACTATCCCTCTCTATTGTCACTATAGTCACTTAACCCTATAACACTTTGACTTGGCCCTATAGTGCTGTAACCTAGCCCTATAATACCCCAACTTGGTCCTGTAATGTCACCACCTACCCCTATAAGGCTAATACCTATGCCTATGTTGTATCTCTAGCCTATACTACTACATCTTATGCCTATACAATTCCATCCCTCTCTCTCACAAACCCTTGTAAATCTAGTGGTGGCTTCTGACCTCTTCTATGGGATGTAAACTTTTTCACCAAGTTATATATGCTACTATACACCCTAGATTATCAAGACCTAGCCCTACTAGTAACTCCTCATAATCTAGCCCATCTATCTCTTGGGGAAATGGTAGGGGTGCCTCTATGTCATCCCTCCTATATTGAGGGAAGGTAGGTGGTATATCCTATAGTATACTAAACTACCTCCTAACTTGTGTCATGGGTACCATCTCCAACTCACTAGCTCATCTCCCCTTGACCCATAGTGAGCTTTGTAAACCAAAAATCTACTGTACCTATCCTCTAAAAATTGAGTATGTTAGGTAGGGTCTCCAAAAAAATCCACAAAGATCAAACCATCAATCATGCACCTATAATAGGTAATGTCATGCACTACACCATCTAATCAAGCCTATGCCATGCCCTTCCTCCACTATCTAAAACCAAACTTGAAGCTAGCTAGAATCATGGTAGGTAACCCCAATGGTTATGTCATCATGATGTGCTCATATGCCCAATAGTGTAGTAGTGGTTGACACATAAATTATATCATCATCACAGTCTCAAACCTCATAACTCTTTATATAACTATACTAAAAATATTGGACCCCATGCAAAAATAGTCTACTGCTCAACCATTTCTTCAAGCACACCTATCAATGCAATTAGAAATTTGCCACCATCTACATCTAGTAATGTAGACACTATGATCCTAATCATCATAAAGATGTTCAATCAATGTTGCTCCTCATCAGCCATATATAGTGCCTTGTAGGTGAAACTCGTAGAATTATAAGGCACCTTGATAACATGATCACCATAAAATTCCACCATATAGATATCATGCTCCTCTCTCAAGATGCAAAGAGATCCTCACCTTAGAGTGGCAACCATAAAATCCTATAGACATCCTCTTGGGTAATTATCAACTCTCTGGTTGGCAAATGGAAGGTGTTGGTGGTGTGATCACACCTCTCAATCAATGCTATCATAAGGTTCACATCTCAAATGAATCAACAATACCATCACACTCCTCCTAACCCCATAAGTGTCATGTGCTCCCACTCATCTAGAGTGACATCCCTCCCCATATGTGTTAAAATATTCAGTAGATGATCCTGTAATGTCAGCTCCATCCTCGCTTGCATACATACACACACAATTCAAGTCACATACCTTTTAATATACTATATCACCACCTTTTTTCCCTTCTCTCTAAGAGAACTATACTAGTTTGAGGCCCTTAAATTAGGCTATATAGGCAACACTCAGTCAACATAGGGTCTTCTGAGGTTAACTCAGCCATATACCCACCTAACTAACTACCCTATTATTTTTTCTCTATCTTAAGATTTACTACCTCTTCTCTCTCTTCACCGTAGGCATACCTATTGATCACAACTCTAGGCCTCACTACCTATATCCCTAACCCTTGACACTATGCCCTATATTTTAAGCCCTAGGCCTCTTGACCTATCTCAACCTAACTTTTTACCCATTTACCCTAATACACCTTTTAACTATACCTTATATCTTTTTCTTAGGCTCTAAGAGAACTACATTGGCTTGAGGCCCTAAACCTATAGGTAACACTCAGTTGACATGGGGTCTTCTGAGGCTAACTCAACCATTAGACTAGTTGACTACTTCTACTAGGGATTCAAATTGACCCTTTCTCCTATTTTTTTAGTTCTTTATAGTCACTGATGTCAGCTTTAATGTTGAAATCAATGTTTTATAGGCATAACTATCAATTGACATTGATAGACACCTACTAACCTTAGTGCTATGTTGATCGATGTTGGTGGACTTCATCGACATCAGTGATTGGTTTGGCCCTAGGGTTGAATGATCTAAACCCAAAACTATAAATTTTACCTAAAAACCTAACCTAAATTCCCCCCAACTTATCCTAAAACTACCCTACCCTATTTTCTATCCCTATACTAACATTTTTTATACCCCCACCTCTAAATTAGCCTAGAAACTCCAAATAACCAAATCAAGTTTCAAAAAAACTAGTAGAAACTCTTACCTCATCTCTCCATCTCTTCTTAGTTGGCATAGTTGGATCTTATGGTGGCACACCTCTCATTAGGTCCCCTCCTTACTCTACCATCTCAATCACTCTCATAGCTCTATTTTCCTCTAATCACAAGTTACAAAGGAGCTTGGTTGGCTACCAAACCCCCTTTTGTTAGGTTTGATTAGCCACCAATGTCAGCATTCTTACCCTAATCCACCGACATTAGTGTTTATGCCTATCAACATCGACAATGTTACCTTAATGTGCCAATGTACTTACTATTTATTATCACTATCAGTAATGTCATTGATGTTGGCACCATTGCAAAACTGTTTTTCCCCAAAAAAATATAACCCCAATTTTGTAGACTTTACCCATACTTTGGGGCAATTTGATGATCAATTATATCTCCCCAATCATGAAAAAATCCATTAGAGATCACTTAAATCTTCACCCATGATAACGTTTCTTAGAGATCACAAATATTTCCTCACTCATTGACCCTTTTATACCAACCTTGCATTGCTTGTCTTGACTACTTATGCTATTCTACTATAGTTGGATTTTATGCACATGCATGTATATTAGGTGTTTTGGGTGGAAACCAAGCTCGTCCTATCACCTTAAACCCTTTTTTATTTCCCAAGGGCACTTCCTACCTTGGATACCTAGGACAAATTGACCATTGGAGCTACAACTTTGATTGTTTTGACCTATCAGCTATCACTTACAAGTTTTGCTTTGGTTATTTCTATTTGAGTCATCCTCAACCTTGCCTATTCTTAAATTTGTCAACTATAGCTCATATTAGTATATATATATATATATATATATATATATATATATATATATATATATATATATATATATATATATATATATATATATATGAAGTGATACTCAATTATCCACCACTTACTCAATTACATTTTTATCAAACTGGTACCCAATTTTGGTTTCCCCTCCATCGATTCCTATTTTGAGGGGGGATACCTCATCAAATACTTGGAGCATCTAACTCCTATTTTTATCTTGAAAAATTATCAGTGCAAATTACAAGACAAAATGGGGCAAATGTAGACACCAAAATTATGTCACACACATATGTGTAACTCCCTCTGTTGAAACCCCTTTTAGCCCATTTTTCAATAATAACAATTAGCCTCCCTAACCGATGATTTTACCCCTCAAACATTTAATTAATTTAAAATAATTAATTGAGTTAATTAAAAACCCCTTTTTCCACCTTATTTGGCCACCTCACCCTATGACTAATTATCACCTAATGATTCACCTCAAGACTTATTCTCACTTCAAAACTAAATTCCTAATCAAATACCTCCTTCTTAACCTCTTATTTTTACTATTTTGTAACAAGTGTCACACTTGGCATGAAGAGAAATAGAAAATAGGCCAAAAATAGTAAGCTTTACCTATTCTAGGGCCATTTATGTCATTCAACCCATGGACGATGTCGATGGGATCATTGACATCGATGATATAAGCCAAACTACAACCTAAAGTTTAGGTCAATAAAAATCAAGAAAATTCATTCTTACTTGCATTGAATCTCTAGGCATTCAATTTTTGACATCCTGGCTTATTGTCATCTTATGTAAGTCAATCATGATCAAGAACTGAGCTCTTGAGGACCAACAACACCCACTTGTTCTCTCTATTCAGGCATTCAAGTTTGGACTACCTGATAGAGACCATTAATCTGACACTTATCATTTAGTGATCACTACAAATAAGTACATCACTTATTCTATAAGCCTTTAAGCATTTATTTTGCTATCACTTTATATTTATTATTTATTATTTTACACATTCCTGACCGAACCCCTATGAGGGAGTTACAAAGCTTCCTTACTTGTTTTCTCTTGACCTAACACACTAAACCTCTGACCAGATCTACCCAAAACATACTCTCTCTCTCTCTCTCTCATAACTCTCCCTAACCTCTGAAACATAATCAAAACCATTTACCAGACCCAGAAAAGCCTTCTATAAGCTTCTAGATAATTATTTCCCCTACTGACCGCAATAGCCTAACTGACATCGATCACCTTCACCACTGACCTTAAAAGTATAACCAATATTGATCAATCCCCTGCCAATGTCAGTGACTATGGATTCCCTAACCTTTTCAAAACCTACCCAAACAAATTCTAAAATACACCACTTGCACCCTGTCACTCTCTGCTACACTCAGGTTGTGAATAATGGCAACATTATTTCTCTTTCTCTCTCTCTCTCTCTCTCTTTAATTTACCTCTATTTTAGTTATTTATTACTCTTTTATCTCTCAAAAGTGGACTATCATCTCTAAGGAAGTTTCAAACTTCCTAGAATAAGCATGTAGATTAGTAGCCCATTCATTTATCTACTAATAAACATCTTGTGATAGTGCTTTCTTACTTGTAGGTAGTCTTCCCCAGCTAAAGAATAGTGATTACAATGTCTAGATATGATGTGAAAACTATTCTAGATCATTCTAATCACTTATCCCTATCATTATTTTTTATTTTTCTTTAGACTTGAAATAGACAAAATTTAGTGATACACAATCTTGCCTATCTTGACAATGAATTGCTCACATTCATCCTTTAATGAATCTATATTGGTATTCAATTGAACATTCTCATCCTCTTTAGCTCTCATACTTGAACTTGCAGTCTCTAACTGAATTCAAAAAAATTAGATAGTCTCTTTATCCCTCTTAGCTTATTTATCCATGTCATCATTCAATCTACATTCTTTCTCATCAATAATATTTATAGAATCATGATTGGACTTCAACTCATCATGCTCAATTTTATTTGAACTAAATTTGGGATTTGTCTCTTCTAACTAAATCTTGAGATGTCTACAAACTTCCTCTTTTGAATTCATATTTATCTTTGTAACCTTTAATTGATCCTAAAAAATGTTTATCTTATTTTTATCATCCTATGATCTTGAGCTTAATGCACTCATAAGTAATAGCCTTAAAGTTTGAGGCCATGATATTTTTCTGAGATTCTTCTTGATCCTAATCTCTCATCTGACCACTATACTTATCCATAAGTGCCTTTATCTTATTGAATTTTTCTTCACTTGATTTTAGACATGCATAAGTAGTCTCTACTTGAGCCTTCAACTCTTGATTCTCTTTTTTCAATTATTTAGCCATATTATACCTTGGATCACATTCAAGTGGTTAAAATTGAAGATAAGGTCCTTCTCTAATACCAATTGTTATAGGTACAATCATTGAGAAGGGAGGGTGAATTAGTGATGCAAGGTCTATAATTGGGTATAATATATTGTCATGAGGTGTTTTATAGGTTAATTGATGTTGACTAATGTTATATTAGCTTTTGTCAATTAGTTTTTATGTCCTTATATCATTTTTAGGTCATTTGAGGGGTCAAAAGGGTATATTTAATGCTTTGTATAGGTTTCTTAGGAAATGTGCAAGTGTCAAAACATGATGTCATGTCCCATGTGTCATTATAAGTCTTAGATAACTAACACTACTGAAAATATGGTAGGTTTTTTTATATAAAAGACAATTTTCTTGGTAAAAAAGGAGAAAATGGTACTTGTATGGCCTCCTTGGGAAGTGTACCAAAAAATATTGTCACTTGGATTTTTACCCTTTGAGTAGATTCAAATTTATTCTCATCCAAGTGGCACAATTGAATCACCTCTAAGCTTTTGGGTATCTTAAGGAATGAAGTCAGTCTTTAAATAGGGATAGATCCCTTGATGTACCACTTAGAATTGCAATTACAACTAACTTGAGGGGTCAAAAAGGAGAGAGAAAACTAAAATAAAACTAACCTAAGGGAGGTGATACACCAAATTTACTTATGAGATCCAACCATATGCATATTACACTTGAAATCAAAGGATAACTAAATATACACTCTCAAATCTATGTCTTCTTGCATCAATGCTACATTATGGGGTTATGGATGAATTTACAAAGCTAGGATGACTAGAAAAAAGGCCTTGAATGACAATAATTAATATAATAACTAAATTAAAATTTTAAATTTCTTGGAACACATCACATTCCCTACAATAATAAGTTACAAATAGGTGAGAGAATGTGACAACTTGATAAGGAATCCATAGTCTTCACTATGCAAATTCAAGATTCAAGTAAAAAACACTATGACAAGTCATGGAAGAGGTAACACTTATTAATTTTATTGATTAAAATGTATAAAAATGATCAAGGCTTCACCATAATTAGGTGGAGCATCCCATATAATGCCAAAATGGCTAGTTCCTATAGAACTTGAGAGAGAGAGAGAGAGAGAGAGAGAGAGAGAGAGAGAAAAGAAGAGAAGTCCAAGGGTCACAAGGACACTTGTAAAGATGAGAAAAAGAGTTAATTTTACATGTGGAGAGGATATGGGTAGAAAAATGTAAGGTTAGGAGCTAAAAGTGTTAATTCAAGTCAAAAACTTCATGAAATTGGGCAAGAAAACTCCCCATTTTGCATAGAAAACTGCCTTCATGATTGCCTCTATTTAAAAATCCCATATATGATTAGGACAAAGTTTGATGATTGTAATTAAGGTTAGTTAAATAGTAAATTCATATTCATTCATTTTTTTTATGCTTGGTCATCTAGAAACTCCTAGAAGGAAGCAATCATCCTCTATTGTCTAAAAAATTGCTCTTTTATGCACCCTACACACTTGGCTCCCAATTTGGATTCAATTTCCCATGAAAATACATAAAAGGTAGTGGATGACATGTTTAAAGTCTCTAAATATCCATATAATCATTAGTAATACCTTAAAATGAGCTCACCTAAAGTTTTCCTTTTTCTTCACTAGTTTGTCTAATATGTTAGATTTGATTGGTTGAGTTGAAACACCTAGTTGGGGTACTTATAAGTTGACTCATGGGATTAAATTAATATTGGAAGTTATATCAAGTATCAATATTTTATGA
Organism: Torreya grandis; assembly: GCA_037957365.1. Classification (NCBI taxonomy): domain Eukaryota; kingdom Viridiplantae; phylum Streptophyta; class Pinopsida; order Cupressales; family Taxaceae; genus Torreya; species Torreya grandis. Next base: position 1,150,162 of record JARHVA010003609.1, read on the forward strand.
AAATTTGGTTTCATCTCTTAACTCCTTATAGAACCTACAAAACATAAAAATGGTCAAAAAGAGCCTATTTTACATCCCATCCTTATAATTTCATACAACTCAAAAGCATGTGAAGTAGCCTGACTAAGTATTCTACAAGTTCCAATATCTATTCTATTAAAATTTGTCCATTTTAATATCTATCCAAATCCATTTTTATAAACTGGTCCTAGATGAGGGATTAGTAGGGTTTTAGACTTGCTTTTGGTCTTAAGGTTGGTTCATAAATATTTCACATTCAAGTTTCAAAAAAATGCCATAAAATAGTTGATATGGACCTATTATAGCTCCTTTAAACTCCTTTTACTCCCATGTATACCCTCAAAGAAGATGTGAGATCTAAAATTTGTCTTATTGAGCTTGTTTCCCTCTTTTTTACATGTCTGAGTGGGTTTTGGGCTGAAAAAATAACCTATTTGCAAAATTTATGCTATCTATAAGCTTAAAAACCCCTATATTATCCTCACAAACATACTCCATGTTGAAATGCATATATCATGCCATAAACATGATTGGATCTTCATTTGCCCACAAGCATAGAGGTGATTCCATTGTGCCACTTGGATGAGGAGAGCTTTACATCTCCTCAAAGGGTATAAATCCAAGTGATAACAGCGTTATCTAGAGATAACTAGCCCTGACTGAGCTAGTAAATGGGAAAATTTTACCCTCTTCAAACATATAAATGTAGGAAATATTTTCAAAGAATTTTATCTTTAGACATTTTTTGATTTTACATTGCTTTCACATTTGACATTTACTTATTTTTTGTGCCTCCCCCCAAACACCTAGTCACATGTGACCAGGAAGACACATAGGTTAACCACCAAAGGCTAGATATAGGTAAGGGACATATCTCCCTAGTTATAACCACATGTAACTAGTAATATGCAAGGGCTCACCACCAAAGGTTATCAAAAAGGTGAGAGATGTGAAACTTGATTTTTTATTTGCATTAGCATTTTGATTTTCACAATAGTATATAATTTTATATTTTTAAGGCCTTCAACCCCAAATATTTGCCCCATGCAATTAGTAAGATGTAAGGGCTCATTACCAAAGATAAAGATAGGCTAGTAAAGTTACATATTTTAAAGCATGTTAATGTTCTATTTTTGGAAGGCACCATAAAGGGGAGACTCTACCACAGAGAATCCTCTAGACTAAACTATAGGCTAACATTTCTCTATGCTATGTAATAAGACATAGGGAGAATAGGTATACTTTAATCATAAGAACTAAGACAAATACCAATGTAGGATTATGATTATGAGAATGCTTTTATGGGATGATAGGGTAATGTGAAATTTGGATGATGTGATATGCCACATTTTAAAAATTTCTATATTGTATGAACTAACTAACTAAATAATAAATGAATAACACATTAAACATGTAGGTAAACATGTGACCTATGAGGATGCAATATAGGTGAGATTAACATGATATGAAAGTAATAAATATAGAAGCATTTTAGGTGCAAGGAATTGACAGGCTCACTAAAATCCTTACCCTCTAAAGTGCATAATCAATAGGCTCTAGTTTTCAAGTCTTTTGTCACTAAGTAGGGGTGATTCAAAACTCAAAATTTCTGGTTGATAAATATTTTAATATCATAGAAATAACACAGTAACAATGAATTTTTTGAGATGTAGTATTACTCAAGATCACAATACAAATATATGCTTATCTTTGGGAAGAGATGTTTGTCTCCACATTTCAGGTTACCTCTTCATTTATACACATTTTGAAAGCATGGGGAGGATGTGGAAGGTCACTAATATTGAGGGAGATTAAGTGGTTTGACTTCTAATATTTAAAACAATAAAGAATTCGAGGAATTACTATTTTTATAAACTTACTATTTTTAGACTACACTACTAAAATTGAAATTTGGGGCACTTCCATTGGGTTTTCGGGAGTAAAAATTAATTAAGCAAAGATCCATGCCATCTCATGATGTTCTCCTCATTCTTATATTTCCAACGGTTCAAATGACGAGTCAATTGGAGCTACGGTACAAAAGTTATGGCTCCCAGAAGTTTCGTCATCAATTGGGGTGGAACTATCACCCGAATTGTCGCCTAAATTGTTTCCCGAATGATTCCTCCCTCCAGTTAGGTCTAAACTTTTAACCTTATCCTTTCCTCTTTTTAATTACAATGTGGATCCTAAGGACATGGTATCCTATATAGATTAGGCATATGTGGATTTCTTTGTACTATATGTCAATGTAATTAGTGTAAGCAATGCCATTATTTATGGTGATAATCTGATGTTTATCTAAGAGTTATAATGGGGCTAGTCATGCCTCTTTATACTCTTCTTGATCAAGAAGTCCTTGGAGGGAAACACAAAGGTTGGGTATTTATACTTCTAATGGTAGAATGGATTTAGACCCATATACTATTAAATATGGGGTTGACCCTATGGGAGTCTTGATAGTTGACTTGTAAGACCACAAGGATGTATAGATATGCATATGTTAATATTATTTATAATCTCTAAGAATTTTGACCAAAATTAAATTCAGGGTCTTATTAGTAGATTCATCTTGACAATTGGCTTGTGGATAGTACAAGGAGGGTGAATGGTTTAATATAGAAAACTTTTTGCATAGCTCAAAAAATTCTATGTTCTTGAAAGGGGACCCATTTTCAGTAATGATGACTTGTGGGACCCTAAATTGATAGATGATTTGATTCAAGATAAACTTTGTGTTGAATAATCTAGTGACAATTGTTATTGGCATTGCTTTTTCCCACTTGGTGAACTATTTAGTTGTCATGATAATAAAGTGATGACCATATAAATAAGGAAGATATTACTTAATATTTCTAAGCCCTAAGTGGAAAAGGGTCATGTAGTATAATGGGTTTTAATTCCCCGGTGGGAATATGTATCTCATGTAAAACATATTGACATTTCTCACATTTATGTATATATTCAATAACATTATGGTCTAGAGTGGAATAAAGGTATCCCATCCTATGTTTTGTCATGAATTTTCATGGCCATTAACGTTTCCACCACAAATTCCATGGTGAAAATTAAAAATGACTCTTTTTTACTCTTCTTATTTAATAGATCTAAGCAAAATGCTATCAAATGCCAAGTAAAAAAGACCATATCTAAAATAATATACTTAGATAAGATGACATAAAGATGTCTTTTCTACTGTGATTTATCACCTTTGGGGTAAGTGTGGTTAATCATGTAATTTATGATGTTTTTGTACCAATACAAGGATATAATAATATAATTTTATAGATATCATATTAGCACATTGATAAACTCAATATTGATGAGGTCATTAACTTCCAAGGGTGAATCATCCAACCAATCAGCAATGATTTTTCCCTTAACAAATGTTTAGTTGACATATGTTAAATCAAATTTTTTGAGGAGTGTAATGAGGCACCCAACCTTCTTAGAGAGATTTGGTTGGGTTAGGAAAGTTCATAAGGCTTGATATCTCATGATAACTCTCATCTCTTGATTGAGCATATAGTGTCATAATTATTTAGTCGCAAACACTATTTCTAATATTTCCTTTTCTTATTGAGGGTATCACATCTCATAATTCATGAGGATTCATCTAAATAAAACCACAAGCTTAGGTTAGAAAGGAAACACACATAATATACCTTGTTCAGTCTCAAACAAGGCTAAAATGCATACACAATCCTATATAAGGCAGCTAGTTTGAAAGATAACTAGTGAAGTAAGGTAAATTGGAGCTGATAAGAACTTTAAGACTTGATAATATTATAATTTACTTGAATAAAAATTTCATTATGATACCAAACCCTAAAAAAAAAGAGAATAGGGCACATACTGTCCCTTAGGGTATGACTATCAGTTTGACACAAGAACCCTAGGCTAGAATAATGAGAATATTGGGGAGTTTGATGAAGAAAGGTGACAAGATAAACTTTTACTGTAGGTCAAGCTAGGTTTCTTAAACCTAATTTAGATCATTTGAGATCAAAAAAAACTTAAGAACACCACCTACAGATTGTAATCTTGCTCAAACCCCCTAAGATGCTTATTTTCAACCTAAGAGGTTAGTTTAATTTAATTGGTATAAATCACACATGATGCATGGGACCTCTTATCACTTTTATTTTCACCATTTTAGGATATTCATAATCTATACTCATCTAAGTGGCACAATGGAAACACCTCTAGGCTTGTGGGTAGCCTAAGGATGAGGTGAATCTCTAGATAGGCCTAGCTCCCTTGATGTACCACTTTATATCACTACTACACCTAAAATTTGGGGGGAGAAATGGAGAGAGAAAATTGAAATAAAACTATCCTAAGGGAGGTGATAACTAAATAATTTGATGACTTCCAACCAGTTGTATGTTAGACATGAAACTAAGAGACTAACCAAATATACACTTCTCCAATTTACATCTTCTCACATCAATGTTACATTATGATGTTATGGATGAATGCTTAGGCTAGGAGGACTAAATAAGAGTACATTAATGTAACTAGTGAATATATGAACTCAATCAACCTTAAAACTTCCTAAAACACTTCACATGCCCTGCAAGAAGAAGATTTCCAACTGCAAATAAGATGAAGGAATGAAATAATATGCTAAGGAATCCATAGTATTCACTAAGAAAGATCCAAAATTCAAGTAGAACACACTATGAATAGGTAAAAATAAGTAGTCTTATTGATCAAATGGTATGTAAATGAGTATGGATTTGCCATACTTAGGTGGAGCATAATTTACAATGGCCAAAATGGCTAGTTTTTATAGAACTTGAGAGAGAGGAGAAGAGAGAAGTCCAAGGGTCATAAGGACACTTATCAAGATGAGAGAATTAGTTACTTATTCATGAGAATATGATGTGGGATGAAATATTAAAGGTCAAAAGGAACAAGTAGCTCTCTAATTCATGAAAATCTTGGAAAGTGGCAAGAAAGTTCTCATTTTGGCTTTAAAAACTACCTTCATGATTTGGACCTATTTGAACATACAAAAATTGATTAGGGATAAGTATGATTATTTTAGTTAAGGGGAAGGATTTTAGGCTTGCCTCTATATTCATTGGTTATAGGCATGGTCATCTAAAATCATCTGGGAATGAGCCATCATCATCTTTGATCCAAAAAACTATTCCTTCAAGCACCTTGCACACTTGGACTCCAAAAAGACATCCATTTTCCATGAAAATACATGTTAGGGATTGTATTAAACTTTTAAATACCCTAAATTTCCTTATAATCATCATGCATACCTTAAAATTAGCTCACTTGAAGTTTTCCACCCTTCTCACTAGCTTGTCCACTATGCTAGTTTTGACTAGCTGAGATGAAGCAATTATTTTTGTCAATTAGGAGTTATTAAAAGGAATTAAATTAAAATGGGGAGTTATATTAAGTCTTAATATTCCATACCATGAGATTTTCATCTCTTGAGACCTCCTACAACCTATGTAATACACAAAACTATCAATAAAATACTATTTTTCACTCCATCTATATAGTTCCGTATAGCTCAAAAGTGTGGGAAGGATCCTAAGAGATTCTTGTGTAATGTAAAATAAATTTAAAAATCAATATAGGCCATTATATCATCTTCCCATCCTCATTTTATCCATAGGGTCTTGAATGAGGGTTTGTAAGGATTTTAGGCCTATTATCACTCTTACGATTTATTCATGAAGATTGGATGTTGTATTTTCAAAAAATAATTCCATAAATGCATATTTAAATACCTTCACCAACATCCTTAGAATTCCTATATTCCCATGTAAGACATCAAAAGAGATATGAGTAGTCAAATTTGTCATATCAAGCTCTTTTTTCCATTTTACATAGGCCTAATGTTGCTTTTGGGCCAAAAATGGATACCTTATGGTTTATCTACCTTAAAATATCTTGATAACATTTATTAATACCCTATGAACATTCCCAAATGCATTTTAATTCTCTACCAAGGTTGGAAGGGAAGTTGGCCCCTCATTGGGCTCTAGGCCTAAACCTTGTTTAATAGGCTTGAGTTGGTTTAAGATCTAAAATGACTTTCACATGATTTAATCTACATAAAAATAGTTCAAATACATATATTATTCCACCATAAACATGTTTTGGTCTATTATAATCTATTTATAGATCTAGAAGTTGCATTGTTCTTTTATTTAGAAACTAGGCTTAAACATGCTTAGTAGGGTTCACTGCAAAATAAGCCATCTAGACCATATTTATTGGTTTCATCCTTCTATGAGGTATTTTTTTAATGAATTTTTAGGTTCCCTACAACCCTCCATACCTCTCTTCAATGTTTCCCCAACTCCTAGTTTATCCTTTTCCTTCTATTCCTCAAGACTATAGGATTATGCACCTAGGGAAGTGACCTTTGTTTGAGACAAAATATAGGGAACTTACCCTATTTTTCTAGACCAAATAGGTATTAGATAGGCCTATCTAGTTGAATATTATGTTATCTAAAATGTTTTGATCTTATATCAGGTATCTAGACCCCCTAACCTTCTCAAGATTAAAAATAGACTCTTTAAAAGGTGGAGTATTTGTATGATAGTCAGAAAATGACTGTGTATTACCCTTTGGACCTTAAGATATTTAAATTACATTTCAAAACTATTTAAATCATTTTATCCTTGTAACCCTTGCTAAAACCCCTCCAATTTTCACCCTATTTGACTGTGTGAAAGTGTTTGACTATGTTTTGCCTTAGAAGGGCACTTATAAGTGAATGCTTGTGTGTTTTAGGCTGAAATCAATGCTTAAAAAAACTTATTGAAGATTTCATTATCATATAACATTTATTTAGAATCATTCATTGCCTTAAGTTCATGCAATATAAATACTTGTGTGTCATGCTTCATTCCACTGTCTATCTCAGTCACCTTTAGCTGACTATGTGGGAGTCTTAAGACCTGTCACTGAAGATTTTTCATTAGAAACTATGTTATGCTATTTTTTAGATCCTTTTAAACTCTGTTCAACCTTTAATTATATGTTTTTAAGTCTATGGCTCATTATCTTTCAAGTTCACCTCAAGAACTCTGTGAACACCTATAGGCAGGCTATAGGTGGCCTTTCCTAGGTCATTCTATACCTGTAGATGAGCATTTGACCCTAACATTACACCTTAGACTCCTTCCAATTTATGGATATTATTTTCAAACTTATACAAATATATTTTCCCCAAATTTAAATGTATATTCTAGGATTTATATAGCCATTCCACCCCATAGCCCAAGTAATTTGGCCTTATCCTTTTATCCAAGGTGGTCGAGGGTTTATCAGGATTCTTCAAAAGTTTAAATAATTGTGAGATTACATTCATGTGATAGTAATGTGGAAGTTTTGTTCATGGGCATATCAATAATTTTTGAAGCTTTATTTCTTATTTGTGTATAAGCTTAAATTATCCATTTGACAATTGTGAAAATTTGCCATGTAATCACTTTTCACGAAAATGGATTGGATCGTACTATAAGCAGACCCAGAGACATATGCATTGTCGAACTCTATAATAAAATCTTATGTAGTGTGGTTGGTATTATTGTATTTATTTTTATTTAAGTTAATCATTTTTTAGGTTAATATTGGTATATTTAATAAATTTCCTACAAAAGAATCCAAGGTAAACTTTTGCATGAAAATTAGTGCTAATTTATGGATCATATATAGTCACTTAACCTTATAACATATCTTCCAACCTCCAATTATCAATTTAACACCTTAAATGTATCTTCCCTTATTATAAATAGTTATATAAATCCAAATAAGGATTCATCATTTTCCAATTTTCCCATATGACACCTCAACTTACTATCAAGGACCACTTGCAGGTGGTTATTTCATTATATACAGGTAGTAAGATGCAAACATGGAAAATGTGCATTTTAATTTTCATTAAATGGGTTTTATATCAATTTTAAACCTCCAAATAAACTCTTAACACCTCAAAGAGATTTAAATCACCACTAAGCATCTCATCATAGTATGACATCATCATGAGAGGCTATACATGCATTGTGAGCAGTATATAGGCAGTGAGCATGAGACAGCCCATGTATTGAAAGAATATACATAAAATAATTAATTAATCTCCCATAAATGGTGTTTATATGAAAAATCTATATGTTTCAAAGCTCAAAAAAAGTTTTACACTTCACTTTCAATGTTGAACCCCCTTAAAGGCACCTAGCTAGCTAGTATGATAGTCATATAGTAGACTAACTGTATGGTGACTTATGACTGCACTTTCATACATAATTTATTAGATAATGAGACTATAAATTTAATGGTTAATAAAACATGGAAAAAATATAAATGGAATTATTTACACCCTCTATAATCACTAAAAAACATGAGGATCTAAAAATGGTGGAAAATTGGTCTGTCATCCCAAATGAGAGTAGTCTATAAACTTGAGATGATTTAACCATCAAAACACCTTGAAACATGAAAAAAATAATGGGTATAATTAGAGGATGGATTAATAATAATCTAGAAACAAAATCAGTAGGTGAATTGAATGGATTTACCCAAAACAAGGAAAAACCTATGGGGTGCATAGATTAGTAGGCAAACTAGATTGTCTAACTTCATAGGAATGATTCATAAATAACAATAAACCATTCCTATAAAACCAAATTTAAAATGGAATTTTACTAATTCTAAATACACCTCCAAGAGAATTTTTCTTGAAACCTCTCATGCTAACTATACAAAGTACAAACCTGAAGACTATTTTTGCTTGCCAAGTCTAATGGAAGGAGAGATAAGTGGTTTTATTGATTTTTTTGAGATTATAATCAAATTTATCACTAAAAAAGTGTGTTAAATACCAAGGGAAACTATTTAAATGTCCCTAATTGTAAAAGTCTATAAAAGTTTGTACAACTCAAGAAAACTCCTATTTTCTTTAAGAAAACTACCATTTTTCATAAGAACCTGCCACTTTTTAATTATAAATAGTTTATTAAGACATATGAGGACATATGGTATGTGAAATAACCTATTTTAACCTTAAAATTTCCCTATGAATCTGTACAAGTCATTAAATGTTCAATTTAAACCCCTAAAATGACTCAAAAGGACAAATTGACTAAGAAGACTAATGACCAAGGCTAATGTATCATTAAATGACATAAATATAAATATTATAAACCATATTACATAATAATAAACGTACCATAAATCTATAAATATCATGTTTTTACCTATAGGGATCCCAATTTGACCTATAGGGTCAAATTTGGTTAGCAAATTGATGACTTATAGGGGCAATATGCCTACTATACTAAAGACCAATAGCCATATCATTACATTGGGATTAGGGAGTCATATAAATTATGAAACACAATAAGAATACCTTTTAATAAGACCACAAGGTTTGATCAAGACAAGATCACTAAACTATCTCAACCCCATAAAACAAAGGATACACACCAAATCAAGCAAACACACTAACAAGATAAACACAAACATGTGCTTAAGGCACTTAGGAAAAATAGGAAACAAAAAACTATATAAAACTAAAAACTAAGCATACCTCCCTTTCCAAGGTCAAAAGGAAAGTTTCTTGCATCATCTTCTTCATGAGATGAATCATGGTGCCAAGCATGTTGCTCCTTAGATTAAACACGTGATAGATCATACCTATTTCTTAGCACCTCAATTGTTATGATCTCAAGTAGACCATCTTAAAATAAGTTTTTAATTTTAAAGTATTCCTCTTGGCCTTGTATACATACCTCATGTTTTTTCCCACTCTTCATCTCATGATCAACTTTCATCTTCCTTGTAGGCATAACTTTAAGAGGAATGGTTTCTTGTTCCTTGGAAGACTAAGGCAAATAGAATATTTTTTTAACCTCCAAAGGCTGATGTGAATTTTTCTCTTGTTCATATATGACATTTTGGACAATGTCATCTTTCTTACCACCACTTGTAATCAGTTCTAAAGAAGTTGTAGACCCCTTGAGAGATTCAAACTCATTGCAAATGTTTTCAAATTGATACTACAAGTCCTTCAGGGAAAAGCAATAGTCCACTTGATTATAAACTGATGACATCAATCTAAAAGAACTTCAAGGACAATAAATAGTGATGAAAACATAAAAGTATAGTCATGCCCTACACAAACCTAATGGCATACATAGGCCTATTAAGTAGTCTTGACGAGATGAAAAACTACAATGGTAATGAAATGAGTGAGAAGCTCATGTGAGGATAATTAAGGACATACACAAACATTTCATGAAGAACCTAAAGCTCAAGTTAGAAAGGAAACATGCATAGTATACTTTGTTTAGTCTTAAACAAGGCTAAAATGCATACACAGTCCTATATGAGGCAACCCATTTGAAATATGGCTAGTGAAGTAAGGTAAATTGGATCTGATAAGAGCATGAAGACTTGATAATATGATAATTGAATTTAATAAAAATTTCATTAACAAACTAAACCCAAAAAAAGGAGAATACAACACATATAGTCTCTTAGGGTATGACTATTAGTTTGACATAAGAACCCTAGGCTAGAATAATGAGAATGTTGGGGAGTTTAATGAAGAAATGTGACAATAAAAACTATTGGTATAGGTCAAGGGAGGTTTATTAGACCCTAATGAGATCATTTGAGATCAAAAAAAACTTAAGAACACAACCTATAGATTGTAATCTTGCTTAAACCCCCTAGAATGTTTATTTTCAACCCAAGAGATTAGTTTTTTTTAATTGGTACAAATCACACATGATGCATGGGACCTTGTGCTCCTATGAAAATTTCAATACCGTAATGTAATTCATTTTTTTTGAATTGGTTGGATGATTCATATATCTAACTTTATGAATCATCCTTAATAACCCAAACCAGTTTTAGGCTACCAAGGAGAGCCATAAATACTAGGTGAGAGATAAATGAATATTTAGGCCTCCATGTGAATCATAAAAAATTCTAAACCACCTATAACATGTTATAGACTTTGTTGTCTCATATAAATGTACTTGAGTTGTACACATTACTACACAGATTGCCATAAATTCCTTATTTTGTGTGTTTTTAGTGTTTTACAAAGATTTTGGAGAGATGGATACTTTAAAATATATAGAGGGGGTCATATGGGACTTATTTCATCTCCTAAAATAAATAAATTTTATTAGAAACCCCAAGAAGTAACCAAACAAACTCAATTTTGTAAGGTAGTCAAATAGGGTTGTAAAGGGCTTATTTTTTGGCCATTTCATGGTTTGGATATAAGCACAATGTTATAGAAGAAAAATATTTACATAGAGGTTTTTATTTTCATGGGTAATGTTAGTCACACGCTTCCCATAGGTTTCACAAGTGTAGGATTTTAGATCCAAAATCTACTTTCTAGGCCTAATTAGGCCCTTTTAACAAGAGACACAAGCAAAAAAAGTAAAATTATACTTGGGTTAATGTCATGAAATTTTGTATGTAACTATAAATCCATAGAGGTTCCTATAATATTCCTTTATTTTTTCAATATCATCCATACAACTCCCACAAAATAAGATTGATAGAAAAAAATGCTATAAGAAATGAGGCCTAATTGAGGCTTTTGGTAGATAACAACTTGTTGGGGCTAGATTGAGACTCCAAAATGGATTTTTTTAGGTATTATATAAGTACAATAGGCCGTCCATGAATTTTTTATGAGCTAGAGTAAATAAAACCAAGTTTTGACACTTGTGTACAAAATAGGCCATAGGAGATGGAGAGCCCTCTAGACACCTTGCATGAGAAAGAGGTGATATGTCAAGGATAACCTATTGGGTCTAGATGAGAGGTGTAAAGAGCATAGAAAAAAATTATAATAAGCTGATCTAACCATCAATAAGGTCACTTATCCTTCAACATGTCAAAAAGAAGGAGAGTTTCAAGAAGCTAGTGAAGGTGTCAAGCATGTATTTCAACCTCCCATGCTACTTGGAGAGATGGAGCATCTGAATAGGAGAAACACATGGCATCATATACCTTTTAAATATGTTCCCTAAATCCTCTTCTTATTGTGACTTACATAGCATTTTTCTACCTTCTCTCTCCTACACACTTCTTTTCTTCTCTCACATTTCTGTTATATATTGGGCCACTTTGGCTTTGAAATGTATCCTCTACTTGAGTGTGTTGAAGCCCTATCCATTTTTTTACATTTTATCAATAAAAAAAATATTTTTTTACCTAATTATATGATTACATGTAGTGATAAATGTCTAAATGGTTGATTTTATCAATTATAGATATATATCACCTTGTTTGTGTCTTATTTATCTTGCCTCATGTGGTTGTATCTCTAATTTAGTTTTTATTTGGTGTCATCAAGGGTATCTTATGGGTTTCTAAGTGAAATTATTCTTCCTTCTTAGCCTTAAAATGCATTACCCTTATACAAAACATTGATGCAATAGGTTTATTCTAAGATGTGTGTATATTGATGTTGTCTCGTAGGTCTTAGTGTATTATTCAATGTGTGGTAGAGGCCAACAAAGTTTGGTGAATCACCACTATAGTTAGGTTTATTTCAATTATTTATTACCCTTTTCAATCAATAAAGTAGTCTTTGAGTGTAATTGATTCATAAAATGGAGGTATCCCTTTAATTTAGAGGTTTACCCCTATTATAGATAACCCACAGGTCTAGGGGTAATCCTATGTTTAACCAAATTTAGAGAGGTTTGAATAACCTTCTCCTAGGGTGAAAAGTTTGGTTATAATAGTTATAGCATTCTGGTGGGACCTAAGGTCTAAAATAATGGAAGAAATTTTGGTGTGTTAATCTACCTATCAACTTTTGGGAAGCATTCAAGCAAACACCAATGGGGATTTTGAATGTAGTCAATTGGTTATAAGTAGCCCAAGTACTTATTGTAAAATAATTTGCAAAAAATCTTATGTTTTATTTGAAAAATAAATTTTTTATGGCTAGATATAATGAGAGTTCTTACTATACACCTCCCTATCAACCTTGTCATGACCCATACTATGTTCCTCAACACCCTTATCAATTTTGTTATCATCCCTATGAGCCATGACATTCCTATGGTCAGCCTATTCCCTCTCCATATGATCATGATGTGTATACACATAATATTTTCAAAATTTTATCACTTACTAACATTTTGTATATTTCATGAACCCATCAAGTCTTAATCTCATTGATTTCACACATTAAGGGGCATGTTGGGAAAGGGCTGGGAAAACCATTGGTACTTTGCATGATTGTTGCCTTTTTTGCCACATATTATCTATACACTTATCTCCTAAATTCATTAACCCTAAGTTTGTTCTTATCTATTGTACTCATTCTAGGCATTTGCTATATTTTATCCTCTTATTCCTCACCTAAATCCGATTTTGTTACTCATCTATAATAGGTCGACTGGGTCGACCCTATATAGTTTTGGGGTATTTTTCACATAGGAACTAGTTGATATTTAGCCAACCTAGCTCATGACCTAGTGAATTATTGTCTAAAACTATGCTAGGTCGACTGTGTCAACCCTATCAGTCAAGATTTTTGAAAGGGTTTAGGGTCAAATCTACCCATAAATAAAAATTAATTTATATCACTTGATAATCAAAATAATAATTAAGAGTGAATAAACATCTACTTAATGACCATTCTACTTGAGAAGTAAATATTAGGTTTCCATACTTTTTTTGGAGATATGGATCTTGTCTTGTGGATAAGTATTTTAGATGCATTGATAGGTTGTGTAGCCTAGATTTTATTTATCCTTTTCATACTTACATACCATAACAACCTCTTGCAAATCACCTTGGCCAAGTGAAAGTTTGAGGATCGATAAGTTCATCTTCAAAGGTAAGTATTCTTAACATTATTTCTCCTTTGTGAGAGTAGATAGATATGCATTTGTGTTTCTCTTCCATGTATTAGGATTTTGTATATATTGACATGAGTATATTTCTTCTATGCATGTTTATTTTTATTGTTTCTAACCCCCACTTTATGCCACAAGATTTGGTGAGCACTAGGTTATATTTACTTTACTTGTGATTAGTTTAGGTGAAATATCCAAACCTAGGACCCTCTTAGGGTTATTTTCTGATTGTTTTAGACTGATGGCTTTAGAAACCTCCTTATTATAGTGTATTATGATAAATGATATCTTAATTTAGTTTATAAGGTCCCCATATTGGTCATTTTCATGCTTAATAAATGTGTTCCCAATCGGAAGTGTAGGTATCCTCTATCTTTTTTGAGTTAGGATTGATTTATAGACATGATGCATTTATAATTACATACATTCTAGTGAACCTGACATGAATCTAACCCTTGTAGGGTTTGTTTCAATTATTTTATCAATTTTTATTATCATATATTCGTAAAACTAGGTTGACTTTATTGACATAATACTAAATTTTATGTGTATGTTTAACACACAGTCACATCCAAATGACTCTGTTCTTTTTGTGTAGGTTCTTTTTTAGGTACAAGATATTAGATTAACTTAGTAGACACACTAAATTTTTTCAAACTTTAAAACATGTATTCCAAACTACTAGGTTGACCTAGTCAACCCTATACACTTTTAGGCATCAAATCCAGACTATTAGGTCAGCCTACTCGACCATGTACATTTTAGGTTGTTAGCAATAAGCTTTTGTAAAGCTTGGTCAACCTAGTCAACCTTTTTAGTAGTATATTTAACTATTTTTAATGTTTTTTTAAAAAAATAAATAAATAAATAAATAGAAATATCACTTATCTACATCTTTAGATCCACCAAGGTTCCTTTTTATCCTTTCTCCCTTTCCTTACAATTTTTGATTTCATAGTTTGCAGTCTTTAAAAATGGCCTTGTACAGTCAACTAGATTGACCCTATCAACCTAGTTTTTTTTAATTTTGTGTGCTATATGGATAACTAAATCGATTCTATGAACTTTTTTCATTTTTATAACTTTGCTTCTATAGTATAGAGGTGACACATTTGACCCTGTTCTATATTATGTACATACACTATAAACTACATTGACATTGTACCATGTTTCAAAGTTGGAATTAACATTTATGTACTAGTAATTAGCTCACACTTTCATTTATTGTTGCTTGCATGATTATAATATATCACATTGTCTAATTATTTGGTTTTTAATATACCATTTATTTTCACCATTTTCTATTTTATTCACACATGACCAAATCATAAAATATTAACAAGCATTTTAACAATTATCTACCCAAGGCCAACCTACTTGGATTTCATCACTAAGGGGGAAGCTGACTTGGATTTATATCCAAGTATAAACATGTGTTTAATTTTATATTATGGATAATCATTTGACACCTTTATTTTTATAGTGTGTGAAGTGAGGGGGTATGCCCCAATACTAAGCCTGTACCATTGCCTATGCAAATCCCTTTTAGCCTAAATGTCCTGAAACTATATTTATATTGTTTTTTAGTTCCTTGCTTACAACAAATTTCCTATCACATTTAAAATCATATTAAAATATCTAACAACACTTAGGTTGATAACTTAGTTAGATTTTACTTTCCAAGTTGATTGCTTGCTCTTTTCTTGAGGGGGTATGCCCCAATACCAAGACTATACCATTGTCAATACAAATCCCTTTTAGCCTAAATGTCCTGAAACTATATTTATATTGTTTTAAAGTTCCTTGATTACAACCAACTTCCTATCACATTTAAAATCATATTATAATAATTTAACAACATGCAGGTTGATAACTTAGTTAGCTTTTACTTTCCAGGTTGATTACTTGCTCTTTGCTCAATTGTGTGTTGTATTGCAAAAACATGCATTAAATAGCATTGGTTTAAGGATTTATCCTATGTTACTCAATTGGATCAATCCCATTGATCTAATTGATTATTTTTTCCCATTAAATTCTTGATTTTTAAAATACTTTCAAAATTATTCTTATCTTAGTGCAAGGTTATTTGACATAGTCTATTACAAGTTGTCTAATTTTTCTTGTTTGTTGTACTAGGTTGACCCAGTTGACCCTAAATTTTTTTTTATCTTTTGTTTGTTGTGCTAGGTCAACTTAATTAACCATATATAGTTTTTAGACCCTATTTTTTGTGTTAGGTTGACCCAGTTGACTCTATACAATTTCCTATCACTTCCTATTTCCTTATGTGGTTATCTAGTCTTATCTCATCATGATGACATATTTTAAACCTTATTTTAGTCAATAACATTGAATAATTAAGTATTTTGATAATAACCTCACTTATTTTATTACTCTATATGAAACTATCCACTTTCTTCCTTCCTCTTCTCCTAAACCAAAATCAATCACTACACAATGTAATGTAGTTGAGGTCATTCATTTTAATCCTCCTCACAATACCAATGTTTGGAATCCTCCACCTAAAAAAAATCCTCCTCCTACTAACACTAATAATCCTTTTCCTATCGACACTAATACGCATCTTACAAACACTAATACACCTATTGATACAACTCAACTTCTTGCACAAGTCATACAACAAATGAACATCATGTAAACAACCAATCAATCTCAAATGATAAACATGCAACAATATTTATTAAACATGATTAGTCAACCAAATCATGTCATCATGTCTCAACCAAATCAAAATTCTATCCCTCCTCCTCGTAGAGTTGCCAATGTGAATATCATCCCTCAACCTCTAATGAATGACAAAATTCTTCAACATGAACCTTTATCCCCATTCATTGCATCCATAGACATTGGAAATATTTCTCCAACTATCACATATAATGAGACTAAGGAAACTACTATATATATTAATTATTTTGCTAATATCTATAAGGAATGGGTCCAAAATAACACCTTTTCTACCACCAAGCTCTTAGCCAAAATTTTTGTTGGTGATGCACTTGAATGGTACATCCAACTTCCTAAACATTTCATCTCACAATTAGATGATTTAGTCAATTCTCTAGTGAAGGAATTCCAACATGATGACCTTCCTAAAAATTATCTTAGCCATTTCATCAATGCCAATCAACTTATTAATGAATCTACTCATAATTTCATCAAACTATGGAAGTATCTAACTCATAAAGTGGACCATAAAATGAATGATGATACTCTTTTAAAAATATTTGTTACTTATATTAAATTTTCCCTTCAATACAAAGCTCAAATATTTTCAAATCAAACTTTGGATGAAGCCTTAGACTAGGCAAAAAGGCAAGACTTTCTTATGACTCAAATTGATTCACCTCAAACAACTACTAAATAACCTTTTCAATAATTTTGTCATAAAATTTATTCATCCAAGCCTCCAAAAATATAAAATGGAGCATCTAATTTAACCAATTTTAACCCAACCCACCCACAATTGAATCTATAACAACTTCAAAATAAAATACCACCCTCTAAACCCATGAAGTTTGATCCTTCCAAACCCTATCCAAAATTATACAGTCTTGATAAATTTTGTTGGTGCCATGTTACTAAAGGTAATTATCATGAGTCTTGTTTTGATCTTCACCATTTTATTCTTTCTTCCTTACTTGGTCCACATTTAAGTCTTGATAATTTTTTAAAAAAAATGTTATCAAGACTATATTCAAGCTTCTCAAATTTAATCTCAAGAATCACAATCACATCAACATCAACTACCTAATGATCAACAAAAATTATCCCATAAATAGACCTCATCCACTAATTTTATTCAAACCAAAATCAATCCTTCTTCCTACATCAATAAAGAAAGGATATTTAACATGAATAACTTTAAACATATCATTGCATCCATTGAACCTCAACCTATTAAATCACATGAAACAAAAAAGTACCTAATTCAAAAGCCTACTCCAAATCATATCATACATGGTCCTCATTTACCTCTTCATACATATCCAGAAAATCCTATGTCACATTTAACCTCCTTAAAATATAACAACCCAAAACATTTATTTATATCCAAATTCACCTACCAACCCAATGCAAATCATTTTAATGGTTCAATGTTACCTCAATCCACCTCACATGTTGGGGCATATTGTGATACTCATCCCTATATCCACTTACCCTTTGGGGCATCTTATGATGCCCACTCTTATTATACAATGCATAATACCAAAAAAATATAGCTTCAAAAAACCTTCTAAGACTTATAGGCTTGTATTTAACATGCTCATCTTTGATACAAATGTTAGCATAGAACTTACTTTTTTTTTGTCTCATGTTTCTTTGTTTTTGTGCACTTTTACTTCTTTTAGTCACACTTTACTATCATCATTGTTTACCTTTGGGTTATTTAGTTTTTGTACATATTAAATTTGGAATTAGTTTTCATTTTTGTTTTTATATATCTATTTAATTTTTGTATTCTATGTCATTCTTTGCCTTAGTAACTTTATGATTAGTTTTCTCCTTATTTAGAATTCACCTCATTGGTTTTCACCTTGTGAGTTCCATTGTAAGACCATGGATATGACTTGTACTTCCTCATAAATTACCACATTAAAACATCTTAAATCACTTTTTGGGATGACTACTACTTTCATTGGTGTTTGTGCTAGATTAGTTGTAGTCTAGAATGGCTTATCTAGTGACATGACTATCATAGCATATATTCATCGCTTTCATAACACTATTTTACCTCCATATGATTAGTTATAAGTATATTAATAATTTTATCATTTATTACATAGATAAATATCTTATGATCCCCACATTTCCCTTATTTCTTTTCATTTAAGGATCACATCAGATAATTTTGAGATTGCACACTTACTTGTGGGAAAGTTTAGGATTATTGAGACACCTTGGTCTTTAGGTCCTTTTCTATAGTGACCAAGTATAATATCTCTTATGTTTATCATATTTAAACATCCATGTTTGGTTTTCAAAATTTGTATGGTGGAGGAACAAAAAAAAATCCATAAAGAAAGTTAAAAGCCAAATCATAAAATACAAACAAAAGGCAATGATCTAAAAGGAAACATTAAAAATTCTAAAAGTCAAATCATACTAAAAGATATGATTCAATGAACATATCCTTTTTATAATCAAATATAAAACTCCAAAATTGGCTTCATGGTATAGCCAAGGTCCATTAGGGTGTGTTAGGATAGTAGATTAGAAAAGGAGAATAAAAAAATATTTTAGTGCTACCTACTTTCTCACACAAGTCCCTAATCTTTGCAGGAGACCAACAGCTTTGTAAGGGGTCCTGAGGAATGAGGAGCCCATTGTGGGAAGGTAGGTCCATTTTAATTTTTATGTATATATCATTCATGGGACAATTTAAAAACTTCACTTGTTTTCCTAAACATTGTTTTTATAAGTCAAAATGTTCTAAGTCCTTGGTGTTGACAATTCCTAGTATTTATCACTTGCCTAGTGTGTCTCATTCTTCTAAAGATATTCACATCACCCATGTGGTGCCTCAAAATACTTATTTAAATAATATTTTCCTTACATTCCCCTTGTTGGACATTTATTTTAGCTAATCAAATCCCTAATCACAACTACCTTATTATGTCTCTTGGTTTATAGTTTATGAGTTGCATTATAAGACCTTAGATAGGACCAAGACTTCATCACAAATACCTTTACACCATTTAATTACCACATCATATCATTTTCATCCTAGTCATGTCATTAGGTGGTTGTGTTTTCTTAAATTATATCTCAAAACAAGCACTAAGTGTGAGTTTTCATCCTTTAATAGCTTTCTGATTTTCATTTCTTCATCATGTTCTTGTTTGATTTCTGTGGACTTCATTTATCTTACATATGACATTTGGAATTATTACATATTTTTCTTTATGTATAACTTCTTCACATTTTTCTTCCATATTTACCTAAATTTTCATTTTTTAGTCCTTCATATTTTTCTTTATGTTTTAATTGACATGCTTATCTTACATGGGGTTACTTATCACTTTCTTATCTATCATTGTTTAAGTTATCTTGAATTGATTTTTCATTTGTCATTCATGTTTTACATACTTCCCAACATGATTTAGTTTCTAATTTTTTTTTTCCATTTATGTTTTACATGATTTCCAATGTGATTTAATATGTTATATAATCATTTATCATTTATTTTCCATCATTTGTCATTCTTTTTCCATCATTTTGTCATTCATTTGCCTTCAATATTCTATCCTTGCCTTAACACTCTTAATTTTATAATTTTTCCTAATACCCTCATGTCTCTACTAACTCATTTTTTTACTACCATATGCCTATCTTCTAAAAACTTTCACGTTTTGCCTATTTTTTTGTACTAACTTTTATAGGGTCACCTAATGTTCTTCACATTTGGATACCTTCACTTATTTTTCAATCTACTTCTTTAGCTACAGCACTAAGGTAAGTAAAGGTATGCATTTTTTAATTCTATCCTTTCATTTATCTTATTTACTACTTACTATATTTTACTTATAATTAGCATTATGTGTTATCATATTTTATTTCTCAAAGCACCATATTATGCTACACTCATGTGACACATGATGAGCTTCAAGTGGGGTATATATATACACATAATATTTTCAAACTTTTATCACTTACTGACACTTTGTATCTTGTAGGAACCCATCGAGTCTCAATCTCTTTGAATGTATGACTTAAGGGGTGCACCAGAAAAGGGGTGGGTAGACCATTTGTGCTTTATAAGATTGTTATCCTTTTTTGCACATATTATCTACACACTTATCTCCTAAAAACATTAACCCTAAGCTTGTTGTTCTCTATTGTACACATTCTAGGAATTTTATACATTTTATCCTCCTGTTCCTCACCTAAATCATGTTTTTTTAGTAAACCATATTGGGTCAATTGGGTCGACCATGTACATTTTTATGGTATTTTTCACTTAGGAGCTAGTTTAGCTTTGGATGACCTAGCTCATGACCTAATGAATTATTGTCTAAAACTATGCTAGGTCAACTAGGTGACCCTATTAGCTAGGATTTTTGGAAGGGTTTAGGGTCAAATCTACCTATAAATATAAGTTCATTTCCATAATTTGATAAGAAGTGAAATAAGAAGTAAGAGAAAATAGACATCTGATTATTGACCATTCTACTTGAGAAGTAAAGCTTAGGGTTCCATACTTTCATTAGAGATATGGATCTTGTCTTGTGGATAAGTATTTTGGATGCATTTTTAGGTTATATATCTTATATCTGATATATTCTTGTCATCCTTACATACCATAACAACCTCTTACAAATAACCTTGGCCAGGGGAGAGATTGAGGCTCGATAGTTTCATCTTCAAAGGTAAGTATTTATAACTTTATTTCTCCTTTGTAAGAGTAGATAGATATGCATTTGTGCTTCTCTTACATGTATTAGGATTCTGTATATATTGATGTGAGTATATGTCTTCTATGCATGTTTAGTTTTATTATTTCTAACCCCCACTTTGTATCACAAGATTTGGTGAGCACTAGATTAGATTTACTTTACTTGTTATTAGTTTATGTGAAATATCAAAACCTAGGACCCTCTTAGGGATTTTACATGATTATGTTAGATTATAGGCTTTAGAACCATCCTTAGCTTAGTTGATTATGATAAATGACCCCTAATAAAGTTTGATATCTCCGCATATTAGTCATGATTTTGATTAACAAATGTGTTCCCAATCATAAGTATAGGTATTCTCTATCTTCTTCGAGTTATGATTGATTATAGACATGATACATTTTATGATTGTATACATGATGTTGTTGAGTATCCTTATAAATATTCCTATGAGTAAGGATATAAATAAGAAGAAGATGTGCTTAAGACTCTTAAATAATTAGTCTGAGATCTTAAGAGGTAGCTTCTTGGAAGTAATATTCCTTAAGCTATACCTATCCCTCCTCAAGAAAGAAAAATCTCATCATTTTGGAGGCTTTCTTGGACTATCATTTCTAATTATTCCATTCCAAATCTTGTGGAAGAATTTGAACCTATGCAAGTCTCTCCCTCTACTCTCCAAGAACCCTCTTATATTCCATATCAGTTTGCTTGTGCCCCTTATCTTCATGAAACCAATCACTAGCCTAAATAGGAGCCTCCAAGAGATACAATCCAATATTCAAAAGAGCCTAATAGATTAAAAGTTCCAATTTGGAACTAAGTAGTGAAGTATTGGGGAATGAAAGAATAATAGAGTGAGGACTAAGAAGTTGATGTCAAGAAAGAAAACCTTACATTTTTTTAAGGCTCATTATCATCTCCCTAAGAACCTATATTTTTTCCCTTATTAAAGTATATCCAAGAAGATTTTCAACATAAAAAAAGGCCTTAGTTGAGAAGGTGAAAGATAAATTTGCAACTATTGAAGATACTCAATAAGGCTATTAAAAAGGTGAGGTTCTTGTTGAAGAAAATGAAATGTCTATAACCCAATTGAACATGCTTTCTCTTCAATAATATCCCATTTACAAATACCCAAATTGTAATAGTACTCCCTCCATATCCATGTACATTAATGAGCCTTTTACCACACCTCATACTCCCTCTCTGGCCCATAAATTGTTCACCATCCTCCCACCTCATCCCTTCTTAAAGGAGAACCCATCTTATGGGAGATAAGCAAAGAAGATCAAGCTAAATTTGTAGCTGATCAAGAAGATGACTCAAGTGTTTATGATGAATATTTTACTATAGTGACTCATCTTGGTGAAGACAATCACAACTAAACCTTCTTGAGTGAATAATGAGAAGATCTAGACCATGTTGTAGCTGTTCACAAAGTGACTAATCAAAGAATGGAAGAGAAGGAGTTTGAAAATAACTTCATATCATTTGAGTTGGTTGAAATTCATGAGAATGATCAAGAGATTGAATCTAAAAATATAATATAAGATGGAGATGATGCTACTTACATTGAACAAGATGAAATATAATAAATATTTAATGAGATATGTGGAGAATTTGAGGCCTTTCAAAAGCCTACACTTCTTACTATTCATTTGAAAATAATTATGATGATGGGGCTGAGTATGAAAAGTTCCTTGAGGAGGTTGATGAAATTGTAGATAATAATAATAATTTTGATATCATTCAAAATTACATGAAGGAAAATGAACAATTCCTATATGAATCATTATTGGTTCAAATTACACCTAAAGAGTACCATGAGAAGATGGTTGGGTCATAAGAGGAATTCACTTTCATAGGTGATATGTTTGTAGTACTATGTTTGCATTGAAGATCATGCCAAAGGATGAAGGAGTTGAAGACATCAAAATAAAAGATCAAAATGAAACTTGATTCATGCACTCCTTCATCTCATGAATCAAAGGATGGTGCAAGTTTCCCCTTTGATCTAGGAGGACAAAGTTTGATTTAGGTTAGTTTGTACATAGTTGAGTTTGCTTAAGTTCATATTGTGTTTTCTGAGTGCTTGTTAACACATGTGTGTGTCTTGTTCTTTCTTTGTGTATTGTTTTTTATTTTATATGTTTTTGAGGTAATCAAGTTTTTTTTGGTCAAGTGTCAAGGTATAGTCTTGTTGTCTTAGATTGCAATTGACTCTATAGCCCAATGAAAGGACAAGGCTACTAGTTTAGCTAGCATACTAGGCATGCTACCCATATGCATTACCAATTTGTCATCTAAATTTGATCCATAGGTCAAATTAAGATCCATATAGTAAAAAACATGAATCTTATGTGATTTATGAGGTCTTAGTTGAGTCCAAAATACCTTATTATCTTGTGTTAAGGTAAATTTAGAAAGATTAAGGTAAAGTCATATGTTGGTCATATAGTGGTCTAGGTATGTCATGAGGAAATAAGACATGGTAAAGTTGTTTAATAGGTAATTAGGGGTTTATTAATGTTATTTTATGTCTTAAACATATTTTCACAACATTTCATGTAATTTTGTAAAGTTTGAAGACCATTTGCTAACTTGAGAGTGTTAAAAATGAATATAAAGGGTGATTTTGGATAATATTTGTGTTTTTAAAAGTTAAATAACTTTAAATTACATATAATACACCTTAAAAAAAATATTATATCAATTATTTAACTATCACACCTATTAGAGGGATCATAAAAGTTTAGATTATTGATTTTTAACACTTGTTTGAGGAGTTAGAGGGAGTTGTATGGACTCATGAATTCACTTGAAAGTGAAAATAACTTAAGAAAATCATTAGTCTTTTAAAATTCATTAAAAATATTGGGAAGAAGTTTTTATTTCCAAATTTTCAGACATATCCTTCTCTCTCTCATCATCCCCTTCATAAGCTAGTGAAGGCCAATTTCAAGCAGATATTATAGGTAGTATGGTTAGAGTTGGAGGATAAAATTTTGGAAAAATTTTGGTACCAATATGTTATTAAAATATGTTTAATTTATCAATGTATTTATGGTTATGAAAAATCACTAAGATCCCAAACTCCTTTTTGAGAGCTTAAAACCCCATAGGCTAAGTTTGGATCAACTCTAGAACAAAATGTGAAATAATGGCTACTTAAAATTAGTTATATTATGTTATTATATGTTTAAATGTGTCTCAAATAAATTAAATAATATTATTATCATGTGTGGATGTCCTTTGGCAATTAAAATGGTTCTTATGAGCAATTTTCAAGTGGTAGTCATATTTTCTATGTTTATGAGTTTTCCAAGTGTTTTGGTGAATTAGAATTTTTTTTAATTATCTTATAAATCCCTATAAATTTATTAATGTCTACCTAACTAGTTCGATACTCCCTACATGTATCAAATATGGTCATTTCTTCATTCACTCTTGGGACTCTATTCTATGTTATATATGCAAAGATGTTTTGAGTAGTTAGGATATGCATTTAAAAAGGTATTTGATATTTTTTATTTATTTTAAAATGTTTTTATCCAATTAATAAACATTACATTTCATTTCTAACATCCATGTTACATGGTTCAAGGCTTCAAATACTACTTGCAGTCTTCACCACCTACAAGACTATGACTATGAGAAATAGTGAATACAAGATTTGTAGAGGTTTTAACACGCATTAAAAATGTTATGGGTGTGTAATTAAATTAAAATAAATTAAATTAAAATAAAATATCTTCATGAATTTTTATCCACTGTAGGACATAATAGTTTTATGAAGAAGGCCAAAAAACTCAGACTTTATAGTCAGGTTCACAAAACAACTACCTACAACCTATTGTCGAAGATAATCTTGAACAAGTGAAATATGATATATTTGAAAATTATATAAAGTAATAAATACTTGAGAATAACCTCAAAAATAAGGATAATCACAAAAAAGTATTAAATACTAGTTTTGGAGGTTAATAAAAGATCAAATATACTCAGCCAACTACCTATGGTAACACATACAACCTACTAGAGAATTGGTAATATAAAAATAAATTTTGGTGAGTTTAGATATTCAAGATAATAAAGGTATCGTAGGAACTCAATAAAAATATTATAAATCCTTTTAAAAATATTTGAGAGAGGTTTAGAGTCCTAACATAGTCATGCTTAGTTAAACCTATAAGATAATCATCTACAGGATTGTAAGTGGATGGAAGTATTGAGAGCACATGGTTTCAAAGAGTTAAGGTCTCAGGTACTAAACTATCTCAATGAAAACAAAAATATGGGATAGAGTTATTGATATTTTTAAAGGGGATAGTTGAAATCAAGAATCTAACACATAATCAATTGCCCTAATGTCACCTACAACTTAGTTGAATTTGTCTTAGAGTAGTAATGATGGTAATACATAGAGTTTCAAAGAATTTTGGGAGTTATAAATCTATAAAAATAATTATTTTATAGTTTCATGATTTTATGAAGGGTTTTTAAGTCATTAGGCATACTAATCATTACAAATTCATGCACATAGGTAGTTGACTACCTGTAGGTCTATTTGGTGACTAAAGATTCTCAAACTTGAAAGAGTTATTCATGTTAGTGTTTGGGGTTTGAAATGAGATGAATCAATTTATTAAGTCATCATGATTAAAAATTTATAAGTAGAGAATATATAAATCAAGAGACCAAATAGGGGGCACATAATTCTAAGTGAACACACAGTCCTCATGTAATCTTACTTGCTAGCTTTGTTTAAAAGAGAAAGTCAGATATGTAAGGGATTAAAGTATGGAAACATGATTATAGACTGAGGATATCAATAAAAAATAAATTTAGGGACAATAAACAATGATGTAAACATAAAATTATAATCAGACCGTACACAAACGTAATTGCATACATAGGCCTATCAAGCAGTCTTGAAGAGATGACAACCTAGAGAGGTAATGAATTGAGTTGAAAATTTGAGAATACCATATGAGGATAATGAAGAACATACATATAAATTTCATGAATAAACTCAATATCAGGTTAAAAAGGAAACAATCATAGTATACCCTATTCAGTCTCAAATAAGGCCAAAATGCATACATAGTCCTATATGAGGTAACCAGTTTGAAAGATGGAAAGTAATGTAAGGTAAATTGGAGATGAGAAGAGATTTACTAATTTATAAAATGATAAGGTAATTTAAGAAAAATTTCATGAAGATACCATACCCTAACAAAAAGAGAATAGGGAACATACAGCCCCCTAGTGTATGACTATAAGTTTGACATAAGAACCCTAGGCTAGAGCAATAAGAATGTTGGGGAGTTTTATGAAGAAAGGTGATAATAGAAACTATTGAAATAGGTCAAGGTAGGTATCTTAAACACCATTGAGATCATTTTATCTTAAACAAAACTCAGGAACACCACCTACAAACTACAAACTTGCTTAAAACCCCAGGATGCTTATTTTCAACTCGAGAGGTTAGATTGTTTTACTTGTTACAAATCACACATGATGAATTGGACCTTGATATCTTAGGGAAAGATCACTACCCTAATTTTATTCAATTTTTTGGAATATTCATACATCAATATTTATGAATCATCCTTAAAAACCTAAACCACTTTTAAGCTATCAAAGAGAGCCATAAAGAGTAGTCAAGAGAAAAATGAATATTTATGCCTTAAAATGAATTATTAAAACTTATAAACTACCAAAAAAAAAATTAATACTCCAAGTGTCTCATCCACATGTACTTGAGTTGTACAGACTATTGTATGAATTACAAAAAATGCCTTATTTTATGTATTTTTTGGTGTTTTTTAATGGATTTTGGAGAGATTTATACTTTAAAATAATTTTAGGAGGTCATATGGGACTTATTTCATCTCATAAAATCAATAAATTTTCTTAATAACCCTATGAGTGACCAAACAAACTCCATTTTTCAAGGTAGTCCAAACAGGCTTGTGAATGGCTTATTTTTTGGTGATTTCATGGTTTGCCTATAAGAAATTTTTTATAAAAGACAAAAATTTACATAGAGGTTGGTATTGTCATGGGTAAGGTGAATGAAACACTTCCTAGAGGTTTTAAAAGTGTAGATGGAGTTTAGAGCCAAAATCCACCTAAAAGCCTAATTAGGCCTAATTGACAGGAGATATAGGCACATGGATTTAGCTCATTAAATTTGGTATGGAAATATAATGAAATAGAGGGTGATATAATATGAATTCATTTTTTCAACATCATCTGTATAAATCCCACACAAATAGATTTATATAAAAAAGGCTACAATGAATGAGGCCTAATTGAGGCTTTTGGTAAACAACACCTTGTTGGGGGTAACTTGAGACTTAAAAATTGATTGTTTTAGTTTTTATATCGGTATAATAGTCCATAAATGCAGTTTTTATGAGCTAGAGTGATTGAAACTAAGTTTTGACACTTATGTGCAAAATAGGCCTAAGGAGATGAAGAACCCTCTAAACACCTTGCATGAGAAAAAAGGTGATGTGTCAAGGATAACCTATTGGGATCACTTGAGAGGTGTCAATATCAAAGGAAATAGGTATAATAAACTTATTTAACCACCAATAAGGCCATTTGTCCTTCAATATGTCAAAAATAAAGAGAGTTTCGAGAAGCTAGTCAAGGTATAAAGCATGCATTTCAATCTCCCATGCCACTTGGAGAGTTGGGACACCTGAAGAGGAGAAACACATGGAAAATTAGAAATGATGAATTATTCCATAAATCCTCTTATTTTTTTAACTTACATGACACTTGTATACCTTCTCTCTCCTAAACACTTCTCTTCTCTCACACTTGTGTTATATATTGATCCACTTTGGATTTAAAATGTATATTCCATCTAGGTATGGTGAATCCCTAATCATTTTTCTACCTATAATCAATAAAACAACTGATTTTTTACCCCATTATATTATTATATGTAGTGATAAAGATCTAATACTTGATCTTATCAAGTGTATATGTATATCACCTTGTTTGTGTCCTATTTATCTTGCCTCATGTGGTTGTTTCTTTATCTCAGGTTGTATTTGGTGTCATCAAGGGTATATTATGGGTTTTGATTTGGAATTATTATTCCTATTATCCTTACAATTCCTTACTCTTATACAAAATATTGATGCAATACGTTCATTCTAGGATGTGTGTATGTTCATATTGTCTTGTAGGTCTTAGTGTATTATGTAATGTGTGGTAGTGGTCAATTTTTTTTAATGCATCATCACTATAGTTAGGTTTATTTCAATTATTTATTCCTCTTCCAAGAAATCAAGTAGTGTGTTAGCATAATTTATTCATCAAATGAGGTTTTCCCTTTAATTTGGAGGTTGACCCATGTTATAGACAACCCATAGGTCTAGGGGTAATCCTATGTTTAACCAAATTTGGAGAGGTTTGAACAATATTCTCCTAGGGTGAAAAATTTGGTTATAACACTACCCACTCAATAAAATTATAGGATGAGTCCAAAAAAACATCTATAGTTGAATAGATAGGTTACTAAATTGGTGAGAAAAGGTTTACTAAGGGAGAACATGAGTTTGTGGGTAACACCAACATTTATAACTCCAAATAAATATGAAACATGGGGGATGTGTATGGATAGTATATTAATAAATAAAATCATCATAAAATGAATTTATTATACTCACCTAAATGATATGATGGATGTGCTTATAGGAGAAAAATAATTTACTAAGATTGATCTAAAGAGTGGTTATTATCATATTTGGATTTGTGAAAAAGATGAATGGAAAAAAATGTTAAAGATTAGAGACAACTTATACAAGTGGATGGTGATGCAATTCATATTTTCAAATATAGCCAATACATTTATGAGGATGATGAACATAGTTATATGAGATTAAATTGGTAAATTTTTAGTGGTTTTTTTTTGTTGATATTTTTATATTTAATAATAATAAACAAGATCACTTAAAGCATTTGAGAATGGTATTAGATTTTTTTAGAAAGGAAAATATCTATACAAATCTAAATATGTGAAAGTTTATATATAATAGTCTAGTATTTTTTATATTTTTATTCTCAAAAGATGGTGTAAGAATGTATAAATAAAGGTTAAATACAATTAAGGAGTGGCCTATTCCAAGGAGCATATTAGAGGTAAGACATTTGCATGGTTTATAAACCTTTAACATAAATTCAATTAATAATTTTAGTGGTATTATTACACCAATAACATATTGAATGAGGGAAAACTAATTTTTGTGGACAAGGGAAACAACAAAAATCTTTCAAATATTAAAGAAGAAGGTGAAAAAAACTTATTTTTAAAATTAGCATATTTTAACCGTGTTTGAGATAGAGTGTGATGCTTCACATGTGGGTATTGGTACTATGTTGAGTCAAGAAGGAAGGCTAATAACACATTTTAATGAGAAATTGACTGAGTTAATAAGTTAGTATTCTATATATGATGTTGAATTTTATGTCATAGTGCAAACTTTGAGACAC